>JAVHNL010000090.1:0-50000 GCA_031216105.1 Dalbergia cultrata
CATACTCTCACTATAAATAGCCTGTTCTCGGTGTAAATCACCGTTCGTTTCGTAATTAAATTCTCATATTCTGTATTTTATTTTTTTCTTTAAGCTCCAATACGCTGAGCAATAAATATCAATTTAAGTTTAAAAATATCTTTAAACGGTTACTTTATATTAAACTTACTTTTTTTGACAATTTTTGTTGAAGTTTTCAATGTTTTAATTGTTAAAAATGTTCATTTTTTTTTATATAAATGCTTGTTTTATTTGTAAATCAACTTAGTTATCCTTTAAATTTATTTGGAAAAAACTATCTTCAAATAAGTAAAGTTACATTTCTAATTATGCAGACATTTTTTTGTTCAAGAGTTATTTTCAGCATTTCAGAAAGTAATTCAAACAATATTTTGTTATAATAAAATTATATCATTATTTTTAACTTTGTATGCATATTTTCAATTAAAAATGATTTTTTAACCAAATAAAAAGATCATAAAACTTTTACAAAATGGGTTTTCTTAGTAAAAGAATGATAGAGAAAGCTCTTTCGTGACAAACTGTTTAATCAATCAATCTCTCTCTCTCTCTCTATATATATATATATATATAAATTTTACATTAAATCTGTAATAAACTTTCTTTTCACTAGCATAGTTTTTATAGTTAACTTAAACCTAACACAGTTTTTAATTTAATAAAGAATTTAGTTTTAATACACAAATTCTTCAATTTGTTTTAAAACGAAAAATAACTCTTAAATCAGCAAAGTTGATTTTTTTTTAATTTTATCCAGCAACTATTTGAAAATCAAATGAAAATTCTCAAAATTTATCCATTATAAAAATTACGAAGACAATGATTAATGAACACGAAAAAATTATGAAAATAATTAGCAATTATTATTAGGCTTATAATTATCATTATCACTAGACTACAGTAGAATTAGGTGATGAAAACATAGTGAGAAAATAGAAGAGGCGGAGACGCGGAGTGTAGTTAGGGTTTTGCGGTTTAATTCCTCAAACGCGCAGCGCCGCTCCGCCTCCTCGTCTTCCCAACAGTATATATTTACACACACTAATACACACTACAATTCACTATTCATTCCTTGCGTTTCAAATTCTAGGGTATTTGTTCTTTTTCTTGTTCCTTCGAATTCCTCCAAATGGCGGAGGAGAGAAGGTTCAGCGGCGTGGTGCAGTGGTTCAACAACTCCAAGGGCTTCGGCTTCATCAAGCCCGACCACGGCGGCGATGACCTCTTCGTCCACCACTCCTCCATCTGCTCCGACGGCTTCCGCACCCTCCTCGACGGCGATCGCGTCGAGTTCTCTCTCGCCAACAACGGCGACAAGACCAAGGCCCTCGACGTCACCGGCCCCAACGGCGCCCCTCTCCGCACCAACATTAACGGCCATGCCTCCCGCCGCAGCGGCGCCGAAGGAGGAGGATGCTACCAGTGCGGCGATTTCGGCCACCTTGCTAGGGATTGCAACCGCAGCGGAAATTCCGGCGGCGGAGGCGGTGGTGCTTGCTTCAATTGCGGTGGATATGGACACATGGCTAGGGATTGCGTCAGCGGCGGCGGCGGTGCTTGCTATACTTGCGGTGAGTTTGGGCACATGGCGAGGGATTGCGGAAAGGGAGGGAGTGGTGCTGGTGGTTGCTATAGATGCGGGGAGGTAGCTCACTTGGCGAGGGATTGTACCAGAGAAAGTGGTGGTGGTGGTGGTGGGAATGGTGGAAAGAGCACTTGCTACAATTGTGGGAAGCCTGGGCATTTTGCCAGAGAGTGCGTTGAGGCCTCTGGCTGAGAAAACGAAAAGGTGAATTGAAGGTGTGACAATTCGCTCTTTTTTGCAAAGGAAAAAAGAAAAAGACAAGGAGGAATGGTACATACTCTTCTTTTTTGAGCCTTTTCACAGTTTTTATTACTTTTCAGTTTAATGTTTTTCTTCTGTTTTTTGGGACAAGTTGATGGATTATGGATAGGGTTGTTATGGCTCTTACTGTTTTCAGAGGCAATTTTGCTTATTAACTGATGCTTGATAATATGCTGTTGAATGGGATTGAAAAAAAAAAAAAAAACTAATTTCTTGTTGCTTTTTCCTGGTCTTAAAATGTGCATTCTCGATCTAGTTATTTCTCTGATGGACCTGCTAGTCATTGTTTATGGAAACATGTCTTTCTTGTTCTATTGAGATGTTACAATGTTATATCCTGAGTGCTCTGGTCTCAAGGATTATTATCTGTTGTTATGATTTTGAAGTTTATTGTCTAGATACAGTGAAGTCCATGTGGAATTGTGAAGTGTTTCCCCTTTAACGGACATTATGATAAAAGGCTCAAATTTGGATTTTCTATACCTTTTGTCCAAGGACTATGCCTGTATTTCTCCAAATATGTATTGTATGGAGTCATTGGAGTGTAGGCTTGGACTGAATAATCTATCATAATTTACATGAATTGGATTCGAAACTTACAACAAAGGGAACAAAGATTGACTATAAGTTTTGTAAGATGAGCAAGGTAATGAAAAGCATAATAAAGAAGAAGGTAGTAATGATATAGTAGTTTGGCCTCTGAACAATTCATTCCCGCATGCATTTCAGAGGATAGTGGCTCTTGAAAACACCGGTGGCAGTTTTTTTTTTTTAATTATTCTGCCTTGACGTTACAATTTTTAACTTGTTCGAGCATGCTTTCTTTTCTTCACCTTATCCCGCAGCATCGCCGGTTTCTTCTAGATTCCTGGAGAATTTCTAGTGCAAATTGTAGATCCCTTTGCAGATAGTGAGTGTGGGGTATCTATATTTAACTAACGTTAAGCTTTCATGTCTTTCAACCTAGCGGTGTTTTGAGCGTGAAGTCGAGCAACTTGTCAAAATAATTGAACCGGAGACGTTTATTTTTTATGTTATCTCTTATTAGGGTCTTAGTTACAGCTTTGTCATTTACCTTCGGTCTTTTTCGTAGTCGCCGATGATCCGATATGATACGTCTGCTTTTCACGCTTAGGTGATGTTATCAATTATTATGTATATCCCACTGGCACTGCAAGGGCCAAATTATTCGGCTATTCAGGTTTTTGACCCTTCGTCTGTTTTACAAGGCAATGGATTGTGAGATGGCTACATCAGTTAATGTCAGCTTGCAACTTGATACAACCAACTTGGTTACTTGCATCTGTGAAATGTTGCAATTCTATTCTGATGTTATTATTATTTTTTTAACACGAATGCAAGATGAATCTCCCTATTATTATTAAATTGCTTACTGATTTATCCATTTTCTGTAGTTGGCAAATGAGCTTATGAGTCTCATTATTTTGGTGAAGCTAACTTGCTGCATTTATCGAATTCTGTGTCGTTTATTATTTAGCGGGCTCGCAGTTGTTAATTTATTCTCCAAGGTATTTATTAATGTGTCGAAGAGGATTAGTTTATGATTCTGGCCCAATAAATTTTTTTGGTCTGAATTCTGGCCCAATATGGGCTTAGCTGCAGAAACCAGTTCTGTATTGGTCGGCCTTTCTTTTTCTTCTGGGCCACTACAAGACCCAAAAAAAAGGGTATGTAGAGCTTGCGAATGTTGGGAGAAACATATGCTTGAATGCCGAATTATTTGACTAAAAAATAATAATAAAAAAAAAGAGCCTATGAATTACTTTTTCAAAAAAGTCATAGATTTATTTTTAAAACATTTTAAATATTTAAATTTATTGCTATGTTTTTAAATATGTATCCGTAAAAGGGTCGGTTGTAGAGGGCAAAGAGTATCTGTGTTCTGTACCAATAAAGACACCTTGTTTATTTCGTTAAGACGAACATTTTTAACTTATAAATTTCTCATGCTACATCAAACAAATAATCAAAATTGTAATGCAACAGAAACAGAGAGAATCAGTTATACACAAAAATGATTGTGGACAGTGAATACTTTATAAAAGTCAAGGCAGAAACCCATGTGACCCTAGGGTTGATGGCATCTCTGAAGAGAATATCAAGAGTGACAAAAATAACATGGAATTGCTGCATTAGATTCGACCGTTCATGAGTCTTCAACTCGCCTCTGCTGCTTGACTTAAATTTCTTTTTCCTATGTTACTGAATAAAGTGCGCGAGTCTCTAGGTCTGATTCCTCATTATTCAAATAATTTCTGTGTAAGTAAATTCGTAGCCGTCCTTTGTAAGCTCGAATTCAAGCCACCCTCCATGCCTCCTCCTGTCAGCACTAGTATTGATTCCTTCGAAAACCCTCCACTCTATTATATTACAGTATTATTTTTGTCACTTTATTATTAGTTTCCCTCGATTCAATCAAATATAGCTTATATGCAAATAACAACTCAAAAGTCGTCAGCAAAAATAAACCAGACAGGCTCTGCCGACCTCAAAAATCAAGATGGCGGTATGCATGCATGTGCAATGTTTATGTGTGGGTCTGATCCCGTACCACATACCCCCTGTTCCCTGTGGCCCCACAAACGCACATGGCCCCCACACCTTAACACTATAAATTCACTTCCCTCCCTGTCATAACATTCAAATACCCTCCACAAAGGGCAATCAAATTATTCCGCAGCAATCCTCGTTTCTCATTTTATTCCTCCATTAAGTTCTCAGTTTTTTCCAACTATGGCTGCCACTTTGTTCATCCTATTCTTCTTCCAATTCCTAAAAGGTAAGAACAAATTAAACCTTCCGAAATCCATTACTTTCATGCTAGACATAATAATTCCATGTTATTTTTCTACAGTTGTAAACTCTAGACATGGTACCTTTTATGTTATGCGATCGTGTGTTATGTTTTGATGTTTTTTTTAACGTTGTACAGGTTCGTATTCAACCACATTCACAATAGTAAACAAGTGCAGCTACACAGTATGGCCAGGCATTCTATCCGGAGCCGGAACCTCTCCGCTCTCCACCACCGGATTTTCCCTCCAGTCTGGCGAGTCCAGCGCCGTCCCCGTCCTCGCCGGCTGGTCCGGCCGCCTATGGGGCCGCACTCTCTGCACCCAGGACGCCACCACCGGAAAATTCTCATGCGTCACCGGAGACTGCGGCTCCTCCACAGTCGAATGCTCCGGCCGCGGCGCCGCCCCTCCCGCCACTCTAGCCGAGTTCACCCTGAACGGCGCCGACGGGCTCGACTTCTTCGACGTCAGCCTCGTCGACGGTTACAACCTCCCCATGACGGTGGAGCCTCAGGGCGGGACCGGCGCCGGGAACTGCTCGGCGACGGGGTGCGTGGTGGACTTGAACGCTGCGTGCCCGACGGAGCTGAGGGTGATGAGCAGCAGCGGCGGCGATGGAGAGAGCGTGGCGTGCAAGAGCGCGTGCGAGGCGTTTGCTGATCCGCAGTATTGCTGCAGTGGAGCTTACGCTTCTCCCGACACATGCAAGCCCAGCTCCTACTCGCAGTTCTTCAAGAGCGCGTGCCCACGCGCCTATAGCTACGCCTATGACGATGGAACAAGCACCTTCACCTGTGATTCTGCTGATTACCTTATCACTTTCTGCCCCACGCCATCAACTAGGTAATTTTATTCGCATTTCTTTAATGATGAAATTAAAAAATTATATATATATTTTTTGTTGAAGTAATTGGTTGAATAGATGTTGTCAAAAGGTGTTTTAGAAGGCAAGGAATGTTGCTGTTGAGTGGTTTTCAACTGATATAATCATAATACCAATTGTGAGAAAATAGTTGAGTCGAATGAATATGTCAAATTAGGGGACCAGCTATGGGTGCGGCATCACCATATAAACGGTTGTTACGTTTACATTTTATTTTGTTTTTGCCTCGCTTTGCTTGTTTATATTTGCACCGTCCATGATGTAGCATTCACAACAACACATTCCGTGTGAGACTACTGCTTCTAGTTAGCTGGATATTTTTTTTTTTTTCCTTTCATATTTTGGGTATGTGCAATATGTCTAATCATGAGTGTTTGAATCTGAATGCAGTTCGATCAAGTCGGGGAATGGGAAATACCCCGTGGCGATGCAAGTATCAGGAGCTTATCATGTGAATGGGTCAGCCAACAACGGGATGAAGGTGGCTATTGCTGCCTATGTTTTGATGGCGTTTTGGAGTTGGTAGCATTATATAAATACGGTTCCCCCCTAATAGCTAATAGCTGATGTCAAAAATATGACATAGCAGGCGAATTTGGCGAGAGCTATGACCCCGCCTATTGATATGTAGTGTAAAGTGCACCAAGCTATAGGCTGTAGCACAGTCTCTATCGATACTTCAACTTGCGCCGTGCATAGTGCGGAATCAAGGTCATTTAGGGGGGGTAACAACTTGATGTGCTCAAAAAATCGACAGATACAATCAGCACCCGAGCGAAGGATTGCCACTTCACAACTTGAGCAACTAAGACATTAATTGGTCATGTGTCAATGTCTTTCATCAGGGACATTTATTATTATTATGACTACTGTGGGAAGGTTCAGTTGCACAAGACAGAATTAGGCAAGTAGCTAGCACAATTACATCGGCTCATGGGTCTCACGCCTTTCATATTGCGGGTTGTCTTCTACCTCAAGTGACCCAAACAGGAGGGCTCCTTTTGGGAATTTCAGTCTTTTCAAAGAATAATAGAAACATCTAATTAAATAGGATCATCGATTTGCTCCAATTGTAAACATCAATTTATTAGAAATAAAAAAGATGGAGTACAATTTTGATTCCCCGGACATTTTGTTTTCTATGGCAACTGCCTCCAAATGGCGCCAACTAGATTTGTGCGCCTTTGACCCCCTTTTTCATTGTTTATTATTGCTTAACTTGAGAATTCAGATATATTTCTACGTCTATAACCATGTATGTATCTAATCTATGGGTTCTTGTAAGAAAATAATTAATAACCTTTTTCGTTTGGCTTCAGTCAATTGTCAGTTGGGTTGTGGGTTCCAATTTTTAGCCACCACAATTTTAATGGGATATAAAAGAAAAATGTTTTGTGATTAGATAATTAATATATGATATCCAAAATAATGCATATCAACAGAGACTGATATTTTCATAATGTTCTTGATGTGATGTGCGATTCCTTTTGCCGCCACAAGTTATTTACTTGTATAGCTTCAACCAATTAGGCCGTTTAATTACTTGCTTACATGTGGTTTGATATTTATCAAATGGCTGGCTTGGGAATATGATAGTTTTATCTCCCTCTTACTGTTTTTTCTCCCATTTTTGGGCCTTTTTCCTTTGGCATTTTCACTGGGAGACGATTTGTTCTTACGAATGTGCTTTCTCTTTGGTCATCGTATTGAAGATCTCTTCGATAGCTATATTTGCTACTGAACATTAGTGCTTACCTTGAAGCTGCATTTTTAATGCGTCATCATGTTAGCATTATTGTATCAGAGTCCCGATCACAATCGTATCCGGGCTATACTATCTAACAATAATATACTAAGTATTTTTTCAAAAAATAAAAGTACATTTAATTTTGACATATTTACTGTTTTATTAATTTACTTCTTATATACTCATTAATTATGTATAGTCGTATCACTAAAAAGAAAAACTGACTTTTGCTAGTATAACAACATAAAAAATTATACAAAGATACGTACAACACTTTAAACTCAAACTATGTCAATTAATCTCTAGAAACAGTTTTATTTTTCAAACATAGTGACTTAAATATTAAAATTGACTCATGATTATCACAATTTAAATAAATATGAATTTCAATTATATAAGTATTGAATTGATATTTTCATATATATATTATTAATTAACTTCATGTTCAACAATTGAATGATTGAGTTCAACATCAGACAAAACCTTTAAATTTAGTGAAGGACCAAAATAACTCACACATAATTTTAATATTAAATTCAACATTTACTCAATCAATTAGATTGCAAGATTTTCCCCTTATGTATAAGATCATTCTTGTTAGAATTAGATACTAGTTCTTATATTGATCAACGATTATACGTACTATATAACTTTTTGTGTGTTTAATGACTACGAACAAAAGAACAATTTTCTCTAGAAAATTACTACATCATCTCATTGCTTTGCACCATTATTCCATGTCTATGTCATTATTGATTTAATTAATACCTAACATATATGTTACTATAAAAATTTTAAAACACAACAACAACTAAGTGTTGAGATCAACCTCCAAAAGCAGATTCTCAATTTGATTCTTTAATGTATACTAACTGTATACTTTGTCATTCTAATGAAAGAATTAATATAGATAACTCCAGAAAACATTATGTTGATAACTTTATGAGAGCATTAGGCTGCTATATTTGTGTATAGCTCACAAATAAGATTCAAGGGTCGTCAGAAACTTAATTGTACACGATCTATCTTTTGCTATCATCCCCAGGATGGACATCCGATCCCCTTCACAGTCATCTACTAAACTTTATTGCATCATCAGCCACCGTACTTTCGTTCATTATATCTCTTATTAATTACATTGTAATCACCAATTACAATGGCAACTTGCAACGTGAAAAAGAAGAAAAGGAAAAGCAAACACCTTAGATATAGGTTAACTTCAGCAGGTAAGCATGCAATTTTGAGGAAAGTTGCCCCTCTTAATCTCTTATCATGATAAAATTGCACTTTGAAGCTTTATGCTGATCTACCGACTAAAAAGTTGGGTACCACAGGAGTCGCCATATTACTCATTGGTAAAGCCAACCAATTTTATAATCCTCTCAACCATCCGGGGTTTCAGATTCCATGTCCCATTGATCTTTCACGCTAATGGTGGCTTTAGGAACAAATTAGCAATCCTCTTTTCTTTGGAATTTTGGGACTTTCCCCTCTTTTCATACTACTATTGTTTCTGACAATATTTTTTGACTTTTCACTTTTTTAAAATGAAAAAAAACGTAATGATCGTGATCAAATGGATTTCTTCATCATCGGTTTCACTCGTATATATTTTTTCCATTTTCAAAATAAGATTTTATGAATAAATGTCTTTAAAACATTAGTTAACGAGAATTTGATAACTCTTATTACATGCTTATAATAATTAATTAAAAACTCAAAATTGTGATGCATTTAACTACGCGCCACATAATCTTCCAATTTTTGACTTTCTATCGAAGAGAATAATGCAATCCAATAATGAATTTACATTGGATTGGTGTATGTTGCAATGACATACATATAATGAATGAATCTGCATTTGACATCGGGATATTACTTCCCCCAAATTGCGCGTTACCAGTGAATTCAAAGTATATCATATATGTGATGTAGTGATATATGAGATAAATGGCCACTAGCCACAGTTGCGGCTAGACCTTACTGGCCTGTCTCCATAAGAAGGCCGTTTCTTCAACATCAGCATCTTCATCTCCATTTTGCTCCCTATACTGCGATGCTAAATAGAGACTTGTCTTTTTAAGAGCATATCCCATGTCGTTGCTGTTTAATATTTCTGATCTTTTCTTTTCAGAAAGGGTGAAATATACCCAGTTATAATTTGTTTAGCTTAATTAACAGCATCCACACACAACTCACTTTAATTAGAGATTAATTTACCAAAAAAAAAAAAAACACACGTGCCTCAAAATTACTTTAGGATAAGTGCATCAAGCTATAAGAAAATTCAATCATGATCGCTTTTTCTTTCTTTTTTTTTTTTAAAAAAAAAAGAAATCATATAGATGACGCTATTATGACATTAATATTTCTAAGCTCCGCCGGACGGCCCAACAAACCTTTGTCAACACTTTTCAAGTTTGACTTAGGCATATATTTTGCAATTAGATGTGGTTGAATCAAAATTCGATAGTATTTGTATATGGATAAGATCACTAATTACACAGGTCATCAACTTTCCAAAAGCTTCGAATTCCTAGTTGTGGGCTTTTCGCATGCAATTTAATGGGCTTCTAGATTCCCCACATCAACTTTCTTGACAAAACAAACTAGCAAAGTTTTGAAACTAGCTAGCAGCCCACAACTTTGCCGCAAGTTGTGTTTGACGATGATCAATCCCCACCTCATCTTCACCTTTCTTTTAAAGTAGGTTGCAGGCAATGCCCTGTTCCAATTCCAACCATTCAGGATTGTACCTGACTTCTTGTTCCCTTATCAGCCTTAGCCATTTCATTTTCGACAAACTTATGTTTAACAAAAAGCTTTTAGCCGTACGTTAAAATATCCATGTCGCTGCCTAAAATTTATATCTTATTAATATGGACGAATTACACTAATATCCTATCATTATTCACCTCAACTTTCTTCTATTTATAAATTTTATTTATGAGGTTTTTTAACTTTATAAAATCATTACATCAGTTTTCATAAGTTTATAAAATCATTACTGGATCCTCTTCTTTGCACATATTATACTGCACATTATGTATTCAATAGAGATTAATGTCACTCAAATGAAAAAAAAAAAAAGGTTTATATGAATTTTACAAAAATTCAAAAAATATCAATATAAATGGAGGAGGTAATATATCAAAAGCCATTCGATGCTACTTTTCCAGGTTCACCTGTCGCTTCCTTCCTTTGACTCTGCTTTTCATCATCTAGTTCGCTGTTTTGCTATAATTTATTTTTCTCAAAATTTAACAACCCTTTTTCTATATTTCAACCCTCTCATTTCTCCTGTTCGTATCGTGTCTAATCTATGTCCTCAGTGTCAGAGTCCACTTTTTCACAATCAAACGTACATAAAATAAACCATTCTTTTTCACTAAAGAAACAATTAATTGAATCATGATAAACTTGGTTAACGAAGTCAAATACAACAAACAATTTCAAATGCTTTAATATTATTATTATACGTAAAACACTTTTGCCGTCAACTATGCTGATTAGTTGCTGATTCAAGCCTTACACTGAAGAGCATGCAAAGGGGAAAAAGTTAAAAAAAAGAAGAAAGAAATCTTATCCCCATCTGCACTTTACACGGCATACATGTAAGCGAATCAAAGAAGGACCGACACGTTGATAATATATATTTTTGTAGTATATATCAGGTACTCAACAACAACAACAATCACATGGTGAAATAAGTTATATATTATGAATACGAGAGGAGTAAATATGATGAGTCATATACCATATATAGATAAATTATATATATATAATTAAATAAAAATTTATTTATTATGTATATAATACAAGCTCAATATTCTAATTTGATGTTTCAAGTTATATTTTGTATTAAGTTACTTGTTCTCACTCTTAAAGTTGTACTAAGCTTTGATAAAAATAGGAACATCTTAATTATTATATCCTTTTTTTTAATTATTTGATTAGTTTGATATTAAATTTTTTGTTTCAATTGCTAGTTTTGAGAGATTTATTATAGGTTCAAATCTTATTGTAGTGTAATTCTATAAGTACCAACAAAGAAAAATATGACTGACAACTAATTTCTTACTAGTTGTCTCTTAACTTGTATTGAGACTTGAGAGGGAAATTGCTCAAAAATTTGACACTAACTATTTTATTAACGATTATTATGATTTAAAAGAATATTGTACTCAACTTCTTTGATAAATACATATAGCACATATATATAAATTTATGTACTCTAAAATTTTTCTTTATTAATATGCATTATAATATTTATTCTTTGATGCAAATAATTACTTTCGCCCCCTCCTTTATAGTATTTCTAGATCCATCCCTGTGAATGATTATGATTAAAAGTTATTAATGGTAATTGATGATCGAATGATCATTTAAATATGTCATGTGATTTTTTGTTATAATATTAATCATTTATGTAAGATTTAATTACCTGAATTTGCTTGTTGATCTTACTCTTATAATAGACCACCTCACTTAAGTTGTTATATATATATATCAACATTGTAAAACCTTTGAGAGCAGTCTTCTTATATTTAATTTCTTAATAAGCTTTAGGAGGATATCAAATTTATTTAATCATTTACTTGAATTTCAATCAGCAATTTTGAAAATACAAAATCACTAATGCTTGAAAATCAAATAATTAAATTGTATCTGTTCCTACGGCATATTCCACCTTTCGGATGACTTTTAGCCTAATGTGGAATGCATTAGAATGCAACTAATTAAGGGTTGAACAATTAAAACAAATAATTAACCATCCATCATGGACCTCTACCTAAAATATTGCGCCCCACACCAAAAAGCATCAAGAACATGGGTTCATTTTTTTGTTGAATCTAACAATAAACTGCTAGGTGCTAACGTTTGATTGCGTCTAATTTTTCAACCTAACTATACTCTAGTCACAAATCATCGTAAAGCTAGCTAGGTCATGGTGTCATTACCCTAGTAGTGTGCTGTTAGGTTACTCCAGTCACAATCATTATCCACGCATTTTTCAATTGAACCACGTCAGTTTTGGCGTTTTGCACACATCGACCCAGTGACTCTCACGTATTTATTGACCACTTTATGGAACACATTACAGGTAAAATTTGGTGCTGATGCCCCTAAAAAGAGGTCAAAGTTTGGTTTTGGAAGTTGAAAATCATTCCAGACATGAACCTGAAAACGATAAGCACCTATTGCATCAGAAGAGAACTATTTCTGCAAAGAATAAAAGTGGATAACCTAACCGCAATGGCGGCTAGCTACACGGGTGTAGCATTATCCGTTTGCCAACACAAAAACCGGAACCGTCGATTCCACGTACGCATAAATTGCCTTTGAGCTTAATTTGATAAAAACTTTACAAAAAGAAGGGAAAATGAAGGAATTGAAGTTTCTCAATTAGTTAAAGGGGATCTTGTTCATAAAAAGATGGATGAACGGGCAATCTATCTATCACCAAAACTATTTTAAGTTTCGTGCACAAGCAATCCTTTCGTTTAAAGGTTTTGCAATCACTTTGGGACATTTAGACGTGAATTCAAGCATCAACCATGTGAGATTGTTGTGCTTTTAACACACTATATATCACTTGTCTTGTCCACGTATAGATGATGTTTCAGACAGAAAGGGACTTCGAGATTTCGAAGTTGATGGTTGAACGTCAATTAGATACGTTGATTGGTAAACTGTAAGATATAATGATATATATCAGTAGCTATTCCAGGCGTATTCTTCCCCACCAAGTCGTTTTTCATTAACTAAAAAAATATTACTTTACGAATAATATTTAGTATATAGCTAAATTGTATAAAAAAATGCACATTACACACCTTATCACCATTAGATGTAATATGTAGTCCCCACTCATTTAACTCATTCATCAAATCTAATGGTAACAAAATACATAATGTGTATTTATTATATAATTTAATTGTACACTTGACATTACTCTTATTTTATTTAGGAGTCAATTGTTTTCCTTATTCTTAGCAAGGTTCTAAAGGAAATTGGGTTCATTCTGTTATGGATCTGATCACTCCTTTGATACAAGTACCAAATGTGTTACAAACTCTCCTTTTTTATTTTCTAAAATTTTGTAAAAAAAAAATGTAAAGTTTCATTTACATCTCTTATATTTTATCAAAGTTTCGATTTAATTTCAATTTTTTTATATTTATATATATCCCTAATATTTTCAAAACATTTTAATTTTATCCTTTTGATAGAAAATATCTTAATTATAAACCAAAAAATTGTTGTAAATTTCAAATTATAATATTAAGAAATCACAAAAAAATACAAAATGTCAATTATAATGTTAGAAATTATAACAAAACATAAGATATCAAGTTTGCGTTATAATTTGAGTGTCACTTATATATTTTGAAAATGTTAGGGATGATAATAAAATCAAAAGAGACTAAATCAAAACTTTGATGGAACGTGAATGACCTATATAGAGGCTTAACCTTAAAAAAAAAAATCAAAGCAATACAAAAATTTAAAGGATAAATTAAAACAAATTAAAAATAATCCTAGACTACGTTGAAACAAAAAATAACCTTTAGGGACTAAATTTAAACGAAAGTTAAATTTTAGAAATGAATTTAAAGATTATAATTTTTGGTTACAAATCTTATTAGACATATTTCTCTGATAATATTTAATTAGGTTAAAATTTGATGCTGGTTACAAAAAATGAACATACATCATAGAAAATGACAATTGCTAATTAAATCTTCCGAATAGGGCTTGGGTTAAGTTATAAATCCATCTAAACTCGATCGACTTGACTCTAGCTCAACTTATTTATAAGTGTATCCTATTTTCTTGGATCGAACACATCCTATTTAGTTGAAAATAAAATTAAAATCCAATAATTACTTTAAATAATATTTGGAATACAGATTAAAAAATATTTTAATACACATAAAAATTTTGTAATTTTTGTTAGATATAGTATCATCCATATATCTCTATAGAATAACTTAAATTTTTGGAAAAAAAAATAGTTACATGACATATTATTTGTACATGATTCAATACTGTTAATCTTTTGAAAATTATTAGGATTGTTGAAGATGGAAAAACACCATATTCGTCGTGCTTCCCAGATTACCTTCACGATCTTTGATTCATGGTTACCCAATTATTTTTGCGTGGACGAAAATTAAAAGGATCCTTTTCTAACTGCACACCTAAGAATCATACACCACACAAAAGATCCGAAAAGTTCTCAGCTTTTTATATTTTTCAATTGTAAGCAGAAGCAATGGATCTTATGCAGATGAAGGCCCAAAAATGTCATATTACATATCTATGTCGGGCGCAAAGTATGTGTCCAATAATCCCTCAGGCAAACATCAATAATTGGATATATCGTCCAAAAATCAGTAGAGTCAAGTAATGAGATAGTAGTCAGCCGAGCAATGTTTCTATATACAACACATATACAAGTGGCTTTAATTTATTTTAGGACATTGAAGGTGCAAGCACAGATAAGGAAGAAGATTAACTAGTGAGGTATTAAACTTTCAACCTTATTATCATATTTTAACCTTAAACATTGAGACCAATATAATATACATCTGCAAGTTTATTAGCGGTGGATTCATGTTAATTTAGGCTACTAGATTAGTGGAATTTACTTTTTTTCCTAACGTACCTGTAAAATTTTCTGAACTTATTTAAAAATGACAGAGATAATTACTATTCAGTATCAAAATATGAAGCAAGAGACAGACTCATCAGCAATAAATTGGGCAAGTATATTGCTGATATAATTTTTTGATGGGAAAATTTTGATTATGATAACGATGCATATTTTTGTGAGATTATCAGATCAAAATCAGAAATTAGAAAATCAAATTGACAGCAATATATATAAACAAAGATGCGTACCTCTTAGATTCATAATAACAAATCATTCAGTATATCAACCAATTTTGTTAAAAGGGAAGAGACACACACATTTATATGTCAGGTACAGGTCTTTCACTCATTCTCTGTCTCCTATGCAGATGTCACATTGTTGGAGTAGTAGCCATCATGAGACTTAAGAAGAGAGTTGAATCATATTTTAACATAAATAAGTCTCCATTTACATTCTATCAAATGCTTCTTGAATATTTTAATTTGTGTGGATATTTTAGTCGCGAAAAACAAAATTTTGGTACATAAAGCTTTAGATGAGTTCAGTATTGATCATTCTACCGTATAGTAAGAATCAAACTTGCGTCTTTATGAGATGCAAATCCGCTCCTTGTCACCTGTATCAACCCTCATTGATGGAAAAAAATATTTTAATTTGTGTCAATATTGTTGTTGTTTTGCAGGGTAACAAGATTTGAATTGATAGAGTAATTCAGAAGATTTGGATTCTCTACGAGCCATTACAAACGGCTGTTTTTCTTAATCCAATTTGAGAAAACCTTGGCACAAAACATCAAAGCGGTGCTGCTTGTCGGTACTATATTCGCATTGGTTGGTAAGAACAGTGATCTTCATGAACACGTGGAGCATTTTCATGCCGAACACCACATCTCCTCATCCAATTATTGTTCTCCAATGCATCTTTCTTTTCTTATTTTTATTAATGTTTATAAATTAAGTGATGTTAGCGCGGATATCGCCAAGAAGAAAGGCAAAAGAGTTAACAAGAACGGCAAATTTTGACAGAAGAGAACAGTTCAATAAAAGAATTCAAGTAAATAAACAACAGGTTTCTTCCCTTTTTTTTTCCTCAAAATCTCTCAACCATTTGCCATCATGAAAATATGATTGTTGAGTAATCTTTATTTTGATTTAACTTATATTTTAACATACAAGTAGAAGTGTATAAAAATCAATATTTAATTTTCCTCGTTTGGGAGATAAAAAAAAAAAAAACTGAAACTTAGATACATGACAAGCTATAATAAATTTCGTCAGTCAGTATGAATGTACGTTGCAGTCGTCAACAATCATATTAATATTAAAAAATTTATATTTTTCATAATTATATGCATTATATTGCTTATTTTTCTTATAGTTATGTTAATTGTAATCATAATATGTGAAAAATCATGCTGAATCACACCTTATCCATTATTAATAAAATATAAATTTTATTTAAATTATGAATAAAATATGGATCAATATAATATCTCATATATAATTAAGTGTAGATATCATAACTCTTTTTCTTTTTCTTATGATTTACTTTCTCAGTGTGCACTTGAATAGTTTGGCTATGTGCAGTGCAGCACTCGAGAAGAACATAGATACATCAATCGAGATAGCCAACACTATTTTGACACATCACCTAGTTGCAACAGTACCAAAGTCATATGGCAGCCCCGGATTTTTTCAACCGACACTACCGATATTTCTTTTCCCTCCTTTTTTTTTTTCTTTTGGTTCACCGCACTAAACCACTAGCCATCAGGGGAAAACAAAAATCATTGGATGTGGAAACTTCGCTTCACCCTTTTCCCTGTCCTTCACTAACTCAGCGACAGTAAACAAGGGTGGCGGTTCCCTTTCAGTTCATGCCCTCTTTATAAATAACGATGCAGGGTCTAGCATTCAGATTGCCCCCACCACTAACTCCCATTCCTTCTCATTCTCTTCACTCTTTTTCTCCCAGGAAGAGAGTGATCATAATAATATATCATACTATTATATACTATTAGTATATTACTACATTATCACTACCACTTGATGAAAGCAGAGATTCTGTTTCAGCTGTCTTCACCATTCCTTATCTCTTGTTCCTCCTCATATTCAATTCCATAACTCATAAACTAACAAAAAGTACATAGAATTCCCCAATTGAACTTCCAAGTTGACACCAAAATCATGTCTCTGTTCCCACACCACCGACATTCTTCTCATCCGTTCTTGGGTTTCTTCCTCGTCCTCGTTTTCAAAGGTAAATCGCCAAAGCTCGATTCTTTTCCAAATTTAAAAAACGGGGTCATTCTCCAATTCTCAAACAAACATAAAAATCCAACACGAAATTGAAGAAACTAAGAAACTGATCAAGGTCGCTCTGTTTTTTTTTTTTTCTTTCCCCTTTTAATTGCAGGGGTTTCAGGTGCCACATTCACGTTCGTGAACAAGTGCAATTACACAGTGTGGCCAGGGATTTTGGGAAAACCAGAAATCGGAAGCACCGGATTCGAACTCCAGAAAGGAAGCTTAAAGAGCTTCCAAGCTCCAACGGGTTGGTCTGGAAGATTCTGGGGCAGAACAGAGTGCAAATTCGACGGTTCCGGCAACGGAACCTGCGCCACCGCCGACTGCGGCTCCGGCGAGATAGCCTGCAACGGTGCCGGAGCATCCCCTCCGGCCACCCTCGCCGAGTTCACCCTCGGCACCGGCTCCATGGACTACTACGACGTCAGCCTGGTCGACGGTTACAACCTCCCCATGTTGGTGGAGGCCTCCGGCGGCTCCGGCTCCTGCGCCGCCACCGGATGCGGCGCAGACCTCAACCGCAGATGCCCGTTGGAGCTCAGGGTCGACGGCGGTGATGCCTGTAGGAGCGCCTGTGATGCTTTTGGTAAGCCGGAGTATTGCTGCAACGGGGATTTCAGTAACCCTTCCACGTGTAAGCCATCCGTGTACTCGCAGATTTTCAAGTCTGCGTGTCCGAAATCTTACAGCTATGCTTACGATGATGCCACTAGCACGTTCACTTGCTCCGGAGCTGACTACACAATCACATTTTGTCCTTCTCCACAAGGGTATAACAATTCTCAGTTCATTAGATTTTGTGCTATGTTGATTTTGTAGACCTATATAGCATTTGCCTTTGTTTGATTTTGTGTTTCTTTGGTCATGATTAATTGATATTGAGAAGTTGGAGCTTATTCTTTGTTTCTTTATTTATTTTATTTTTTTGCAGTCTAAAGTCTTCAACGGATTCGGCCCCAAAGGCAACGGATTCGAGTTTGGGTTCGGGGTCTGGGTCGGGTTCATCATCGGTTGAGCAGACTGCATTAGGTTCCACATCGTGGCTAGCTGATATGGCTACGGCCACGGGGTCCTCAACAAGAAGCAAGGCTTTGGGTGGTTCAAGGGCTTTACTATTTTTCGTGGCTGTTACTTTCATTCATTCTCTTTTGGTCGTTTAGTCTGTGTCCCATTCACGGTCACATCTCATCCGTTGCATCCTTATCTTCCTTTTTGGCGAAAACGGGAGTGGGATCAATGGCATCATCAACGTGGTGTCAAGGATAATATGATTGTTATATTGAATGTAAAATATAAAGCATTTCTCAATCATTTGCTGCCGAATTCTTTTCAGTTTATTTCTATGATTATTATGAATTCGTAATTCTTTAATTCTGAGCCTTTGGAATTGGAAGGTAGGGTGGGGCGGGGGGGAATGAAGGACATTATATTCCATCGATTAAAATGTGATCGGCAAGTTGTCTTTCAAAATGTGTACTCGGTTTAGTGGGTTTTGAGGCCCGCCACCTTTTTGCTAGGTAATTGCAACTAAAAATAAGAATCTGCCGTAAAGAACAGAAACAAAGTTACAAAACATCAAAATACAAAAAAGGACAATTTTAAAAATAGTAAAAGTCATGCATGACTAAGGTAGAACAGTTAAAAGATTTTGCAAATGAATGGCTAGTGTTGGTAGATATCTAATCTGTTATCGGTTTTACAGTTGGAAGGATTTTATGATATTTCTTTTCAATGATTTTCAGACTTTGGATTAGTAATGGAAAATTGGAAAGTGAATTTTTTTTTTCGCCGATATAAAACTCTAGACAGTCGTAAATGAGTCATTTGATTATGAATTGCAGCAAATGGTAAAAATCTCTTTCTTTTAGAATAACTGTTTTTGGAGATTCTATTAAACTGCTAAAGAAATAAGTAATTAAAATAAAGTAGGAGGAGATACCAGTTACGCCTCAACAGCTTTACAATTTCTTCACATTAACTGAATAATAGTGTGTGTGTGTATATATATATATATAGTAATTTATCCATTAAAATGAAAGGACACTATAAGGTGATTTATATATTATTGATCAGCAGATAATGGTGACAAGATGTATGAACCTATTAAACTCACATATGAATCTCACGGGCTAAACAGAAAGAAGATATTTATGCCCAGATTGTAGATATTTCTGGGGAATCTAAATTAAATGCTGGAGAGGGATAATTCGTGCAACTTGGGGATGAATGTCTTGTTGCGTTCCCATCGTCCACAAAAAGGCTATCAGAATTTAATTGGTTAAGAAGGCGATCATAAATTGATGATTATACACAAACAGCTGGAAGCGTGTGTTTTCAAACGTCTTTTTAGTGAAATGTCATCAAGAAGAAAGCAAAGCCAATGCGCATTCTTTTTTTCACTGCAAGCAAAAGAAAGACAGATGACGAAAAGAAGAAAGTGAGTAATTGAATTGAGAGCTTTAAATTGCCGATTTGGGACCAAAAGTTGGAAGAATTTTGATGATTCATATGATTACTTACGTCATGAATTTATCTATCGTGATTCAGTTGCATTCTTTTGATATTATTATAGCCTCAGTGGATCTCCATAGGTGTAGTGAATGTTGTGGAAGAGTACAGATGAAAAAAATGCATTCACATCACAGCATGGTTGTTGGATGACCAATTGCTGCGCAAGATGCGCGCAATCGTTAACACGTTAGACGAGATTGCAGATGGGGATACAAACACATTATTATATATTAATTTAGAATAATGTTATTTATGCTCACGTATTATGAGACACCTTATCAGCATACTTTTATCTACTATGGAATAGGATGTGGGTCCCAAATAAAGTGAAATCCACATCTCATTTAATAATAGATAAAAGTGTGTCAGAACAATATCCCACAAATAATGAGTACAAATAAAATTTCTCTTTTATTTATATGAAAATAATAGTCAAGAGATATTTAATATTTTCGGATGAAAACAATAATAGGTTTTGTTTGTATGTGGGTTGAGTATATGTCATTAAGTATTATTTAAGACATTAAAGGTTTTTAAGAATTATTTAAGACATTAAATGTTTTTGCTTTTATTAGCATATTCCTTTTAATATATAACAATAAATCCATGTGAAATCATTGTAAAGTTAATTTAAGAGAAAAATTCATCTTAATATTGGATGATAATATTCTCTATTCTCAATAAGTGTTTTTTTTTTTTCCATTTAGACTCAATAGGTGTTTATATATATTTGCAAATCACCTATAAACAAAAGAATCCAGATCAAATTTAAGTCATAGCAATTCACAAATTAAAAAGAAATGAATTCTCATATCAAATTTTCACATGATTTTGTTATGTATAATCTTTGCTCATTGATTTTAGACATGAGACATACGAAAAATAAGATTATGTGAATAAATACCACAGAATTACGACAAATCATATTCACTCTTAGTGCCCCAAAGAAGGCCCTTTAGCATTTCTCCATTTTTTTTTCACCGGTATTCTTTTCTACTATAGGCAATCATATTTGATTTGATATTTGAGTTTCCATAAGGGTATATCTCTCCCGAAAATTTAAATTCAAAACCACTGTTTAAGAGATAAAAGCATAAGTCAATACTCCATGTGTTGGTGTCAACATTTCTTGATCTCTAAGCATGCTCCACTCCCTCCTTGAGTTTAGACAAGAACATAACAATAGTAAAAATAACAACAACAACAACAATAATAATATTAAATGTTACATTTTCAACTTTACTCTTCCTTTCAATGAACAATTTTTGAGCATGTAAATATATATTGTACAAATAACATAACTCTTTTCAATTTGGTCCTAAAAAATATATGTGCGATATTAATATAGTATTTGAAAGATTTTTTACATCAATTCAGTTATGAAAGATATACATGACATTAGTTCGTTTAGTTCTTGAAAGATTTTTGACATAAGTTTAATTAGTCTCTAAAAGAAAAATATGACATCATTTTAATCCTTAAACATGCATGATATGATCTATTTGATCTCCTTGTTTATACATATAAATTGATGAACTTATTTGATATCATATGTTTCTTTTGAAAATTGATGTTAAATATTTTTTAAAAACTAAACTTATTTAAAAAAAAACTTTTCAAGTATTAAATTGATTTCACATCATATTTATCTTTCAAGGATCAAATTGATGTGAAATTTTTTTTTCCAAGAACTAATTAAACTAATGTGAAATGCATTTTATAGCGACGAAAATAACAGTTTAGTCTTAAAAAATTATTATTGGCCTCTATTTTTTAATTATAAATAGTTTAAAAATACCAGCCTCATTGCAGTATTAGCCACTTCTAGTTTTAATTGTTAAACTAAAATAAAAGCCACAGGTGATTCTTTTGCATTTATGATAAATAGTTAGAATTTATAATAGCTAACTGTACGTAATATGCAATCTTTCTCGTTCAACAAGCGAAGGGGCCAAAAGGATAATGATAATACATAAAGAAAAATAATTCCATAATTGAAACAGACCAAACTTTGACTATAGTTAACCTATTGAAGAGCATCATTACCGTATAAAACTCTTGTTTCTTACCCACTTCAGATTGAAGCTACAAACCGAAATGATTGCAACATTCATGATTATATTTTCCGTCATCGTTAGCGATGGCCCAGTTGGGATAGGCTCACCGAAATTATTACATAATTTTCATTCAGCATGCATTGTTACTTACTTAGAAAAAAAAAATGATAGTTAAATAATGAAATTAAACAATATAACTTACTTATTTATAATTCAAAGGCCAACAATTATGAAACATCAATCTAACAATTAAACTTTGACCAAGTTTTTTTTTTAACACTAACAGTTTTCATTTCCATTTGAATTATATGCTCATGCAATATAAATCGTAAATAATTAGCCTTAGACAGAATAATTATTGTTATTATTTCTGTTTTTGTTTAGGACTTAGGCAGAATCATGTTGAAAGCTGAGAAAATCCAAAGCTTGTGTAATCACATTCTAAAGATGAAATATACTCAAGAGACGGTTGAGAAATATGGTTTCGCTTTCTATGATCTCTGTACGAACATTTTCAGTCATCATCCGTCACTTGTTATCAGAAAATAAAAATAAAGCTGCAGAGACAGCAAAGCAAGGTAGGGTGATTAAAAAAAATTGCCCACCCTAGCTAGCATGTGGCTTTGGGTGAGATTCCATTTCCATTTTTGCGGATAGAGAGGGGGACGAGTACGAATGATTTTTTCACCAAAATGTGTCTTTTGCAAGGTTCTGAAAACCGGACCGGACATCGAACCCAGGCGAGTTGAGAGGTTGAGAGGCTCAACCAGGTTTAGCAGGTCGAACCGGTATATAACCGGTATATAATAAAACCTGTATTTATATAAATATATAAAAATATAAAATAAAATATATGTCATAAATAACTAAATATTAAATTAGACATCAACAAAACATGAAATATAATATAATTCATCTCTTAATTAAAATAAATATTATCCATATAGATTAAATCTCTCAAATTACTAATTCTCATACCAGAAAATAAAAAGAATTAAGAAAAAAAATGATATTTTAGACTTTTTTTTTAAAAAAAATAACCCTCAAAATGAATTATTTTGCATTTTTTTCGTAAAAAAAAAAAAAAAAACCGGTTCGGCCGTGCCTTGCCTTTTCGGTTCACGGCTTGAGCGGAGTCGCCACCTGGTTCTTTTCAGTAGGTTATGGAGTCCAACCCGGACGGCAGTTCCGGTTGAACGGTCTGACCACGGTCCGGTCCGGTTTTCAGTACATTGGTCTTTTGGGAGAAAGAAACCATGAGAGTGGTGTGTAGGATCACCAGAGAAGTTAGGGGAATTTTACCATGGAAAATGATGAATTTAAGAGCATATGGTCCATAATATTATTATAATAACAAGTAAGCGTTAGAATTACATATTTATCCTTATCCTCAATCTCCCTTCCTCTCCCCCTCTCTCCCTGGCTTCCCCTTCCCACCATGATGCTTTTGGCTTCCCCTTCCCACCATGATGCTTTTGCTCTTCACTCCTTACCTCCTCTGCCGCTCCTGGCCCTCAGCACATTTCTCTGTCTCTGTTTCTGTGTCTTTCAGCCACTCACTTCTTCAGTCCCAATGGACCATTCCTCTCACCGGCACCGGTAGCAACCCCAGCCTCGCCAGCGAACATGTTGCTGCTCATTCACTGTTTTGCCGTCGAGCCCCAACTACACCTCTTCTTCAGCCCACAACACCAAACCTAGTCAGCGAAAGTTCGAAGCCCTCTCAAGTCCCACTCATTCGGTTCCAAGCTCCCCACAGAGCACCAAACTAATCCAAGCCATAACAATAAGGGATAACCAAAAAAAGAAAAAGCTTTGAACACAAAAATAAATCTTCTAACCAACATCCGAATGTGGGTTATGATTCTTGCCGCCAGGACAGCATTGTTGCCTTCACTCTGCTGCAGAAAGCAAGGGTTTGAAATGAAACGTTTTCATGTGGGGAATTTCGGGTCTTCATTTGTAAATGAAGGCTAGAAATCTTTTTTCCCTTTTCAAATGGTGGGTCTTTTGTTCTGATGATCCTTGAATCCATTCCTTTGAAAATCCGAGAGGGTGTGGGTATTTGATGGAGGTCTAGAGAGTTGCATTGTAGCCAACATTAATCAGAATCAAGAGCAATCACCAGACAAGACAGACAAACAATCCTTTCTTTCGCAATTATATTGTGAGAACTAATAATCCACGACAAAACAGACACTGCAATACATGATTCACAAATTGCAAGAGAGAAACCAACGTATTGTACCACAATCAAATATCACCAGCTCTGGAGGTTGATCGAGGTCTAGAGAATAAAATGGGCAATGTCTTCTTTAATAAATATTAAAATATATCAATGAATTTTTATAGATGTTTTTCTTTAAATAACAGTTTTTAATCTCAACCTTTAGATCAAAACTCCTTGATTTTTTACACAAATAAAATGAAAAAAGAGAGAGGTTACAAATTTTCCCATTTTTCCAATTTGTTACGTACATGTCCTCTTTTTTTTTTAATTGACTTCCTTACGCTGCAAATTCTTTTCACAAAAATAACACAAAATTCGACTCAAATCAACTTCTGTTCTACATACATTTCAGACTCAGATCATGTCATGTCGTATCATGTTCGGTGGACCAAATAAACACCAAAGTCAATTTGAATCGACTTCATAAGTATGTCAGTTTTTGTCAGATTGTGTCAGGTAATTGAGAAGTCGATTGCAATCAATTTCGTACTGTACCTGACACAGTCTGATAATTAAATTTTGATAACACTTAATAACAAACTTTAAATAAGATAAAATAAAATACAATATTATTAAATAAAAATTAAACTAAGTTACCTGTACTGCCAGTCTACCCACAATATGATCAACAACATCAAGACGATAGAGCTCGCTCTCCATGGCCATCAGTATAACACTCCTCTACTTCCTCTTTCCCTCGCTACTTCCTTCCTTTGTCACAATTGATTCCATTGTTATACCGATGGCAATGGAGAGCAAACTCTACCGTCTTGATGTTGTTGATCATATCACGGGTAGACTGGTAGTGCAAATAACTTAATTTAGCTTTTTATTTAATAATATTATATTTTATTCAAAATTTATTGTAGGTACATTTGAAATTGTTTAGTATGGTGTTATTTCTTTTTTATTGTTCTAGAATGTTAAATTTATTTTAATTAGGAACTCTATAGGTAGCATCTTATAGTTTAATTTTCTTATATTTCATTTTATATATAGTAGAACACTAATAGTCATAATAAAACTATACTTA
Organism: Dalbergia cultrata; assembly: GCA_031216105.1. Lineage (NCBI taxonomy): Eukaryota > Viridiplantae > Streptophyta > Magnoliopsida > Fabales > Fabaceae > Dalbergia > Dalbergia cultrata. The sequence continues at coordinate 25,111 of JAVHNL010000090.1, forward strand.
AATTTGTTATTAGTATTGTATATTATTTTATAAGTAAAGAATAAATAAATGGTATTAAATTTGATTATTTAATGTGTTAAAACATTTTATTTGCTATAATAATTTATTATTGGAAATTATTCAAGTTTTAGAAAACTAGTGGGCATCTAATTTAATTTTAATTGGCAAATTTGGATAGTTTAATTTTAGGTTTTGTTAATTTTATTGGAATGGAAAAAAAAAACATAGCTTTAGGTATCATTTTTTAGGTTTAATTTGTTTGTGAAATGTAATTAATTTAAGTTAGTTGTAGTTTAATTTGCTTGTATTTATTTTATTTTAGTATAAGTTAGGGTAGTATAATTTAGTAGAATATTGTAATATTATATAGTGGTAGTTAAAATATTATATTATTTTATTATTAAGTGTTATTAAAATTTAATTATCAAGTTGTGTCAAGTAAAGTATAAAATTAGTTACAATCGACTTTTGTAATACATAGAAGTCGATTTATACTATATAGAAGTTGATTGCAACTGATGATTACCTGATACAATCTGACAAAAACTAACATGCCTATGAAGTTGATTCAAATTGACTTTTGTGTTTATTTGGCCCACTTAACATGATACGATATGACATCACCTTAGCCTAGAATGTATGCAATAGAAGTTGATTTGAGTCAACTTCTCTAATATTTTTGCCAAAAAAAATTTCAGCATAAGGAAGTCGATTCAAATCACTTTCATTAAAACAGAAAAAAATAGGACATATATGTAGGAACACAACCGTAAATCACTCGGACCCAAACTTCTTTGTCCTCACCAAACTCGCTGAGAAGTTAATCGACTTTTGGCCTCATGATAAGATGACTTCATTTCTCACTGGTTGTTTTGTTTCAATTCTCCAATTTCAACTTTTTCCTTTGATGTTGCTTCACGTCAAAGGCAATGCAAAGTAGTCCCAAACTAACTAGTAGTTGATAGTTGTTTGGAAAGGATGCAAAAAAGATATCTAAAACGTGAAGAGAATATTTGCTGCATAAGGCTGTATCGCCAATAAGTTATCAAGAAAAAAAAATAGCGGAAAAAAAAAAGAGTTCCACTATTTGAACATTAATTGTATACAATATATTATCTTATCTTGTTATGAGTATATCTCGATATTTAATTATGTATTTTTACATAAATATATTACGCCTCATATTATGCTTATACATATCCTGTCTAGAAAATATGAAGAAAAAAACTTAAATCAAGTTTTTATATCTATTGTAAATTCAATTTATTTTTTAATAAAAGAATGATAAGTGGATTTTGAAAATTAGTTGAAATAAATATAAGAAAGAAGAGCATTTCCATCTACCCCATAAAGCAGCTGCCTAGCACTAGAAAGAAAACCTACAATGCAATAAATTACAATCAAGTGAACTATAACTAATTTTTCCGTGTAGTGAGATAAGGAAAACTTCTTTTAAGCTAGGTTTCTGTAACCGCTCTTCTCAACTACCAATTGCCAATTCAACTGCAGAATCTCCAGCTCACCATTCCAGCACTGGAATTCAGTTTGCCACAACCGTAATAGATGATTGTCTACTTTCCATCCCATTTCATAGTAGTAACAAATTAAAGTAAGCTTTACGTGCAACCCTGAAGTTCATAACGGGGAGAGGTTGGTTGTAGTTTATAGTTTCCCGATATGGACTTTATCTTGGGATTGTAAGTAACATGTCATGCATGACATGTTTCTTGTTTAGGCAATTTTTCTTTGCCTAATAATATAATTAATTATGTTAAATAACTAATCTAGCATTATTTATGGGAGTCCCCCCTTACATTTAATTATTTGGAAAACTTCTTCAAGATTATTGATGATTAAAGTAGCACCTAGCTAGCACGCTAATGTAGAAAAGAATTGTCCTTTGATTGTGTTTAGGACCCTCTTTCTGGCATGTAGAGTCGATCAGGAGAGCGTATTATTTAAGATAATTAACAACAATTTTTTTTTCACAAACTAAAGCAATAAATGAAAATTAATGGTTGGTTCCGTAATAGCTAAGAATTCCAAGTCATGTGTCCGTAAATATTAAGTAGTCTCATCACTGCAAGGACAAAGCACAATATCGTACAAGAGAAAAGCTAGCATCGATCTTCCACTTGGATTAAATTCCACACTATTTGAACCAACGGGATATACGTACTATCTTTTGACTCAAATCAGGTTCATCCCATCGGTGGAGTTGCTTTGTTTAATAATGGACACAGCTATGTCTAACTTAAAAGCTTCATAGCTCATATTCGATCGTTACTTTGACGCGTCAAGATAAGGTACAACTTTTTTCTTTCAAAGTTTCAGTGCAGAAAACCATGTAGGAAGTTAAATCCCAAATGCTATCATCGTAACAAGGACTAAACACTCCACACATATGGTTCATCTAACCTCATTCAGGAAGAGGGAAATTTCCTTTGGTATATAATAGTATGTTGATGGTGTTTTAGAACACTATTGTATACCAATAGAACGCTTTAACTCTCTTTTTTCCTTTTGTTGTACTAAATAAGACCAAGTCCACTGAATAAAAAGCTTACGATAATCTCTCGGTGTACTTTTGGGTTTGAACTTTTAATCTTCATCTGATTAAGGTAAACCATAGAATATGCTGTATAATCATTTGAGCTCATACGTTTGACGTAATTATACGGTGCTGTTTACTGAAGATGTGACTCCAAAGACCAAAATAGACGTGTGCAATTGGCAGGTATCTATACGATATATTCTATGTGAGGGCAATGCATTTGAAAGTGATATTTGTCCAAGGTTATGTTTGGATACTATAATTTCTGATTTTCTTTTTTTAATTTTATGAATGTCAAAAATTATATTTTTTATTTTTTATTATATTTGGATAAACAATTTATTACTTTTTCAAAGGTCATTCTTAATACTTTTTGAGAAGTTGAAATATCTAACTTCTTAAAAAATATTTTCTAAAATATTAAAATTAAATATTTTTATTATTATATATTTGAATATAAAATAATTTATTTATAAGTTATATTTCAAGAGTTACTTCTTTATAACAACTTAATTAATAAGTTATTTATCAAATAGAGTCTAAGAATAGTTGAAGGACACAGTTGAGGGAGGCCCTAGGCACCCTATTCAAATGAAAGTTAATAGTGCTATTCTGATAAAGATAAGAGTGGATAATAATAATGACATTTTCTCATAACTGGCCCCTAGACTCCCTAAGCTCACCATGCTAAGAATCGCTCGTCATCACATTTCCAGGCTTCTGTGTCATAATTCTGCGTTCAATGAAATGCAAGCCATTTTCAATGAGTTGACTCTTTTAGGATTAAAAAATATGCCCCGGATACCAACGTGCTTTTGATCCGAAAAATTTCTTTAAGTGTTATCAGAATAAGAAAAAGTACGCATTATACTTTATTAAATACTCAATACTTTAACTATACGCGTTTTTCACGCAAATGTATGTTGAATTGTTGAGCATTGAATGATTCCACGCAGAGTTTTTTCTTGCTTTAATAGCATAAATGTCTCTTTGATCAGAGTGTGACAATACAAGCAAGGCCTGTGTGTATATTTCCTTAAAGCGATGATGTCAAATGGTCGATTGCTTTGTGAACACAGGATAAGACTACCAACAACACCCAACAAAAAGCAAGTCAAGCTACAGAATGAGAATGCATTACGGACTAGGTACAATTGCATGTTGTATAATTAAGAATAAATGAATTAAAGATTGAAACTCGCACTAAAAAGAAAATAAAGTAGTAGGTCAATGGCCAACCATGACTGAACGCAAAAATCTCTTCATCTGAAAAATCTTCCACCAGATAAACGAGATTTGGAGCCTCATGAGCATGACTACAATCTCACGTGGAACTCTTCATCTTTATCCAATATAGTCTACAAAAAAGTTCCATTGCCATGACATAACATATTTCCCATTAAGAAAGCAGCAACAGTTATACCACTACGAATTGTACAGAACATGTTCATCTCTTGATGGAAAAAGTTCAAAGAAATCAGGTATAAGAAAAAGGTGAAGAATTCGAACGAGACAATCTTACCTATCATCACCACTTGCAACAATGAGATCAAAAGTGTCTGCAACTTTAAAGGTATCTTGATTCCAGTTAAGCAATATACACTCCACATTTGTGTACACTAACGCTCTCCTCTGAGTTGGCCTCAATGCTACAGTGAATATTTGATTTCATGGAAAAGCAATTCAATTCAAGGAAAAATTAATTACAAAATTAATAACACTACCTCCAATCTCCAAAGCTTTATGACTGCAGCATTCAATGTTGTCCAAAACAGTTGTTCTCTTTTTGAACATGATGAAATGCATGAGCATTACAAATTAAAATACGAATCGGAATTATGTAAATTAAGATTATTAGAGGTTACAGAGAGCAAAAATAAACAGGATTGTGGAACCAAAAAGCCTAATGTAAAGGAAGCTGAATTACACAAATTGATCCTATGATTCTAACTTATATTAGCAAAAGAAAGGGCGATACTTTAACTGTGTCGCCTCTTCAAGCTAGAAATGGTTTCACTTATGTAACTAGATGAGCTTTAGATACAATGTATTCCAATGCTAATGAACAAGCATGTCCGCATGAGAGCATTCATTGATTAAAGTGCACTTGAATCGAAGAAGTTTTGGCCTAAAATCCGAAGAACTTTTATGCCTGAAGTAAAGCAATTTTCACATTCACTTTTCCCCTTTTCAGTTTATACTGAACTTTCGATTTTTTTGGTCGATAGTTAACTTGATATCTTCAATTTCTTTTTTGGTTAAATGATTGTAGTTTATGTGAATTCTTTTTTTGGGTGGAATTTAATTTATTTGGTGAACAGTGTAATATCGGCGTCTTGCCCAAATTCTTCACAAGATCCAAGGTGTCCTCCCCGCCCAAGACTAATTTAATGCTTTACCCAGTCTCTGATCATTGAGCCCCAGCCCAGATACCTTGATTCATTTGAGCCCAACTAAAAAGTCCCCCATGCAGGCAAAAACTTAACCAAAAACACACGCACGCGCACGTACACAAAGCACTTGAAAAAATAAACAAAACTAGCGTCATTGTGTTATCCACCAATCAAGCAATAAACGTTTGAATAACTAACTATGAATTATTATACGAAAAACAATTAATTTTGATACTAAAAGTGTATAAGACATAGTTTTACCACTATTAAAAATTGATGAATAATTTTAAATATTCCTTTGGAGGATTTGAACTCTGCCTCAAGCAAGGTTAAGAAAACCGGATAGGCGTCGAGGAATCAGTCTAGTTCAAAGGTTTAGAGGTCCAACCGGTTCAACCGGAATATAATAATATATATATATATATATATAATTAATTAGAACATAAAAAATATATTAAATCATTAACATTAACATAATTAACACAAAAAATATATATATATTCATAGGTTTATAAAAATAAACCTAATCCATATAAAATTTCTCTAGTTTTAGTCACACAATATGGTTACAAAAGTATTTGAAAACAATATTTGTTAGTTGACTAACGAATTTTATGATGAGCAGCTCATGGATATTAGTATTTTTTTCATATATAAAATAAATATAACTATTTTTTTCATTTTTACTTTGTAACTGCTATAAAATATTAGTATTTAAGCTTTGAAACTAAAAAAAAAATAAAAAAAAAGCTCCGGACCGGTTGGACCGATCCGGTTCGCCAATTTTCTTGGTTTTATTCAGTTTTGATCGGTTTTGACCGATTCTTGACCAGTTCTGAAATGCCCTGGTTTTCCTCACTCAACCGGACCGGCCAGGCGACTAATTCCCGGTTAACCCGGTCGGATCGGCCGGTCCGATTTTCTTAACTCTGGCCTCAAGAGAAACAAGACACATACATATGCCATTTGGCTAGCTTGCTTCTTATTATATAATGTGCTAATATATATTGTATATCTAATACATTTTTATATATAAATGAATTCAAAACTTTCCCTCACTGGATCAAACCATGTGCTAGCAAGATAAATAGCAACGCACATGCCAGCGAGCGAACTTACTCTCTATTTATTAAGTATCAATAACTATATAAATTACATATTTAATATATTTTTATATATTTATTTAATTAAATCTGGTTCAACCAATTGAATCCGTAACCCATCAATTGAACCAGTGACCTAGTAACCTATTCTTTGAACACATTGATATCCAGTCTGGTTTTGAAAACTATGGTGTAAGAGTTCGATATTATTATTATTTTATAGCCGCCTAATCTAAAGGTAAAGAGGAGGGATCTATTATCTATGTTCAGATGAACATGTCTAAACTTTTACCACGTTATAGTACTTATAGGGGGTGAGGAAGGTACCTATAATAAATGCAAAGTACATGATGACGAAGTAAAGACCCAATTAAAGAGGTGGGATTTTTCTCATGTGTGTGGTGAGATGGGCCAAGGCTGATTAATAGAAAACCTAGGCAAATCACAAGCTCCTAACATTGAGTTTAAAAAGTGAAGTGGCTTGAATTACCACGTTGTAATTCAATCAACTCTAGCTATTCAGGTTAAATGACAGATCCTGTCCAATTAGGTGACTTTTGATCAAGTTAAGTTAATCTTAAGTATGACCTAAATATTACTAAAGACATATTAGATAAAAATATAACTTCTAAATTTGACTTGAACTTAACTCATTAATTATGTGCCTTTAAAATTCACACTAAAATAGATATTTGATGGCTTTTAATATAATTATTATTTAACAATATTAACAATTAGATAAATTTGGGGGCACTTCGATTAACTCTAATTGGCAATCATCTTCTAAGGCAATCATCTTCTAACCTTCAAAATTTAAAAATCTGCCCCAACAATTGTCTAAACCCTAAAGCATGCAGCATGCACAAGAGGGCATCATCTCAGGGTTGAACTTGTGCCTTCAATTGAATTGGATGGGCTTCTCTCTTGGTGGATCTTGGAATAGATCTTCTTTGTTCTAGCAGTCAGCAGCAGGTCCAACCCACATCCCAGGACACAAGCAAAGGCCATAATCACATACACAAGCCTGTAGCAATGTGCTCCAATGCAAGTGTTTCCCCCTCCAGGGACACTAGTGGCTTCATGATCATAGAGATATCCAGCAATGAGACCAGAAAAGAGGAAGGAACCAATTGGTAGGTTCAGAATGAGGATGTTGTATAGTAAACCGTAGTATTTGAGGCCAAATAGCTCTGAAGCTGCTGCTGGTGTTATAGTGAGACGCACCCCATAGCATATTCCCACTAAAATTGAACCAATGTAAAGTGACCCTGGCAAGGCCATGGCCATTGCAAGGTAACCCAGAGTCATCAGAATTTGAGAAGCAGCATTCCAAATTAGCCTTGGCATGCCTGATTTTCTGCAATAATAAGATAACATTAAATATTAATTATTTAAAGCTATTAGATATATATTGTTTGATCATATCAATTAGACACCAAATATGAAGACCATATGGAATACTTTTTCTCAGTTTTTTATTATATCTATTCAACACATACCTTATCGGTGTCTAAGAGAATGTCTCAATTTATTTTATCCATTTACCACTTAACTTATCAGTGTCTAAGAGAATGTCCAAAAAGATGTACAAACATTTTCCAAGCTAGAGGCATCCCTTTAGCAGTTATAGCAAGGCAGTCTTGTATCTGGGAATTGAAGAAAGGGAAGAAAGATAACCAACCTGATGTAGTGTTCTGAGAGTGAGCCAGAAATAATGCGTCCGAAGAAACCCCATATGCTAATGAAGGAAATGAAGACAGAGACATCAGAGTAACCAAGTGCTAGTCCCATCTGCGCCATGTTGTTCATCACACAGAGTCCTGTTCCCACCCCACAGAGAAAAGACACAAACAAAACCCAAAAGTCAATAGTTTTGACCATTTCAACAATGGTATGCTCCTCCCCTATCACGGGCTTACGTTTTACTTCAACTTCCTCCATACTTTCTTCATGATTCTGCCCCTCCTCCTTCTTTTCCACTGAATCTTTTTGGCCAAGCAATGGCTCATGAATCTGTTGTTCTTCGTCGAGATTAGGACTTGGTTTGAAGATGATCAAATAGAAAGGAACAAGAAGTGGCATGGCTAATAGGGTAAGAAGTCCTGCCGTGAAAACCAAGGAAAGAACACGGCCATGAGGTCCACTCATATCAAAGGCCAAGAGGTAGACAGCTACTATCACAGCAGTCACGTTGAATATACTGAAGAATTGTGTTTCTTGCTTCTCTTCAGCGGAAGTGGAAGCCGGTGGTTTTTCACGAAGGAAAAGAGCAGCAATAAAGCAAACCACAGCAGGAACAATGGTAAGAATTAGAAGAAACTTGGAAGGGTCTGAGGAGAACATAGCAGAACATATGTCTGTGAAGATTGCTGTGCTTAGTCCCACATAACCCTTTAGAATACCAACAATCGGGCCACGGTTTTTTGGAAAATTCCTCATACAGGTTACAAGTACTGCTGTGTTCATCCAGGTTGTGCTATTGCCCCCCATACACAAGAATATACACATCTGCAATCAAACACATTTAACCTTGTCATTGACTTAAACCTTGATTGGACTAATAAACAGTGAATTGAATATTATTATATTATAAGAAGAGAGTTTTGTATTTACCAGCCAATAAGGGAGTGGAGTGATTTTCTGGCTGACAACTAGCCATTGAACTCCATAGCCTATGAATCCCATGACGGCTCCAATTATGAGTATAACTGAAGTTGGCCATTGATCAGAGGCAAGGCCTGATAGAACACCAAAAGCCTTGCCAACATCTTTAGCAACTGAGAGATTGTTGAGCTGCATCTGTGTTAGAGCCATTAGACTCTTTAAGACATCGGAGTAGTTGGCAAAAGTGTAGTTGTTTCCGCAGATTGCCTGAACCCATATGGCTGTGACAAATCCTAGCCATTTTTCACCTGCAAGCCTAGGGAATAACATCATAACGATTAGAAGAAGAAATTAAGAACAACTTGAAAATCTAGAGAACTTGAATGCAATTAATGTATTCTTGTTGCTTTGGGTCTGGTCGTCAACGGTGTCAGTCATGTTATTTATAGTTGTAAAATTTATGTGTCACACATAAGGTCCTCATCTCCCCGAATAGAAAATGGATAATCATTAGGTGACAGAGTGTTATTCGTGTCATGCATGACTACTTCCTAATACTATTTTGACTAATATATATTATTAGTAGGAGTGAATTGATGGTGATAGGCGCCAGTATTTTTTCTTAAAATAGGTTTGATTGTAACTTGTTAGAACATGGTTTTGCTGAACTACTATTTTTGGCGAATTTCCAAATTAAATACTGCATTGGTTCGGCGAAGTTACAAAGCCCAAAGTAGGGACCCCTATACGTTTGCACCAGGGGCCCAACCAGTCAAACAAGCAAATCCCTTATATCAGTGGTTTTTAGGATCGGTTTTAGGACAGATAACAAAAACGATTGGTTATGTGAGGGGATGAAAAGTATAAACTAACTTCTTCTTTTTTTCTTTTAATTTGGTAAACATGAAAGCAGAGGTATTTTGCTTCTAGCTTTCGAAAGACAGTAGTATTTTTTAGGAGATCTCATATAGTGCTTTTCAGAGCTTATATTTGCATTCTAACAGTTTAAAAACTAATACAATCTTACTTTATTAAATAACAATAAAAATATAAATTATTCTATTTGATATCTATACCTATTATAACCATTTTGAATTCTAAAAATAACTTTATCATGAATTTGACAAACAACATACTTTTTTTCATTGAGTAACTTTTACGCTATTTTACCAAATAATATCACTGTAGCCTTTTAACAGCAAGTTTTCAATAGTCTAAAGAATGTAGCAGATTTCAAAAAGTTACAATAATACCAAACCAGGCCTTAGTACTGTGAAAGCTTAGTGTCCAAGTTATATCAAATATAATATGTGTGTATTTAGTTTTGCAATTGTATAATTGATTGTGAATGGAATTAGTTATGTTGGAACTAATTGTGAAATAAAATGACTTATGTTTTGGATAGTTTAATCGTAGAAGCGTTTTTGATGAAAATTAAGAAAGCAAAACCTTAGAACCAATAATTTTTCACTTCTGTCTAGAATTGATTTTGACCTTAGAATTGATTTGGGGAATGGATCTATCTGGAAACCAGGCACAAGGAAAAGTCCAATTGATTCTAGCGCTCAAAATTAATTTTAAAAGCTTCCACCATAAAACTATAAATAATGACTTCGATAAATGAACTTAATTTTTGTCGATCGACTATTTATGCAAAATATTTATTAATAAGTTGAAGCATTAAAAGGAAAGAAATTAGCCACCAATGAGATGTTGGTCCGAGTGAAATGAACTCTGATTCTTTAAGCATGAGGTTTTTGATCCAATACTGATCGTGCTATGAGAGATTAACTTCTTAACTACTAAGTGAGGAAATACTCTGAAAAAAGAAAAAGGTCCAATAGTAGCATCTGATCTTAGAAATAAATTATAAAAGCAAGATAAAGCAAGGAAAATCAAATAGATAAGGAAAGTGAGAGAAATATGCCATTCCATACAAGGAGTAAAATATGACATGCATATAAAGTCCAATCTGCATATGAAGAAATCAAATATATATGTCCTTGGAATCCAAACTATAATCTAAACAAAAACTAAATTGTGTGAGTAGATGAGTCAGAAGTTGGAACCACGAATTACTATATGATTGAAGAAAATAAAAGCGCCTTCTTCCATGGTGCCTAAAAGGTTTGTAACCACATGTTGACAAAATTTTAGTCCTTAATCAATGAATCAAACAATCATGATTAATTAAAATTAGAAATTATATCTATATTTTTATATCTATGAAATACTATAATTTTACAGATGATTTACGTGTGTTCGTCCTCTTCTTGTCTCTGACTACTCCTTCATAGTTGCCCGAAACCGCCCACCTCAAATTCCTGAAATTGAACTGATGGCAAACAAACACAATCCAGAACAAGGCACAAGAACACAATCAGTGTTTACCATACATTTCAACTAAATTTCATAGACGTAAACAAGAGAACACACACCAAATGCGATAACAAACTCGGAACTATAATTGGGAACATGAGAATCCACTTTTCCAGGAAACAAACGGGGATCGAAACATTTGACCGAAAGAGAATAACCCATTCCACAATATAACCGCATCAGAAAATCGCAGATCCAGGAACTGCAGAAGCGGAAGAAAATTAAGACGGCGGCGGCGACGATCCACCGACCGACTTACCGGAGAAGGAAGAGCAGCGATCTGGAGTTGGCCAGAGCATGAGGAGCGATCGCCGGTGGAGCTTCTTCTGATTTCTTCTTTTGATGCTGTTGCCCCATGGGTGAGGTATGTGGTGGGAGCGAGGCGTGGAATTGTGGAAGGGGAAGGAATAATAATAATAATAAAGTGGGGGAAAAAAATTGACATTTTATGAAATTTTCTTAAATGAAAAATTTAAGTCACCACCGAACAAGCGGCCCAAAATAAAATGACATATGAAAGGTACTGTTAAGTTTGCTTTATTTAATCATTTTATAGCCAATGTAATTTTTAAATCTCGTTTTAACATTTTCACGGAATTTATTAAGTGTGGCAAAATTTTGTTGTGTAAACATTGTCCCATATCAAGAATTTTTCAGCTCTTCCCATGGAGAAGATTTTGAAATACAAGGGCTGTCCTCAGGCCACTACATAACATAACAGAAGCAAATACAATGCTCTTAGTTATTATTGCTTACGTCAAATTTAGTGAGGTCTCATCATTCAGCGTTGGATTATACGAGGGAGAAGAAGTTCTCAGAAGCCAGTAATGGACCCCTTTGTGGATAATTATATCCAACAATTATGATAAGCAATCACCAAGCGGGGAAAAAAAAACTGCGTTATCTATGGAACGTCGGAAACCATGCATGGTTTTGTATGAAGAAAGGAAAAAAAAAATAAAAATTGAAGAATGATGATGGAGACGTATACTTTTACGTGATCAGGATGACGAGTTAGTCTTACAGTACAAATTTGTCAATTTAGATTCACGCTAAATTTACTCTGTTCTAATAGTTTCTTTTTTTTTTTTCCCTTCATTTTAATCAACTAAAACGAAAAAGTACTTCATATCACTCTTGCTATAAAGTATAAGTTAATTAACATCATAAAGGCATAATCTTTTTGATACAAGTTTAGAGGATAAAATGCATATTTTAAAAATAAAAAAAAATTATTATTGACTTGATTTGTATTAAGTATATATCCTGATTATGTTTGACCAAGTATAATTTATTTATTTTATTAGTTTTTATTTTTAAATATTTTAAGGCTTGTTTTATTTTTATGTTTGTTAATTTGGATTTAATCTAGTAGAATTAGAAAATAAGTTTAATCTAAATAAGATGTATAAATTCCTCTAAATTTGATAGCCATTTAGCTCAGTTTTATTTTGAATGAAATTTCTCTGTTTCTTTTAAGAAATTTTATGTATGTAAATAAAGTTAAGCAATTTCCTTATCTTGTTGTATCAGGAAATTGAATAGAAAATTATAAGATAGAGTGATTTCCTTATAATATTTTATTTAATTTTCAATGTTGTTTTTCATATAATTATGTGTTGAAATTTATGGATGTTGATATTAATGTGATCTGCGTCATCTTTAAAAAAACACACACAAAGGTGCATACAAGAATTTTTCTTTAATTAAAAAAAGGAACTCAAAAGGTGCCGATTCTGATCCCATTCCAATCCAATGTAGCTGGAATGTGACGCCTTACCAAAACCCATCCACCGAAAGGGAAAGCGTCTTGTTTTTCAAACAGCTGCATGCTGCTGGGTTACCATAATGCCATCACCGCTCCTATGACATTCCTCGTATCCATGTTGGCATGTTTTTCCTTCTTTCTTTTTTCTTCTTTTTTAAATTGGGAGTTGAACCTTCAAACTTCAACACTTCAAACCAAGCGACACGGCCCCCAGAATCGAGAGACTTTACCACCAAAACTCCCCAACCCACTCGCACGTGCATACATAACATATCTATCTGTCTATCTATCAATATTCACACACACATATATATGACTATTGTCCTTGTTCATTGGTTCTAAGGGACCTTTAAGGATTTTGACTAAATTCGATCTCTTTCACACATTTTGTACTTAGGCCTGGCTTGCTATCTCAGAGTCATCAGTTTTCACTTCTCTAACATACCATATGGCAGTTTTGCCTCGTTGGTTGTTGCTCCTTGTTCTTGTTCTTTTTGTGGTGTGTTGCTCAGGAGCGAAGGTTGTCACCATTGATGTACGTGCAGCCAAGGGTCTGATCCAGACTGGCTACGTTTATCTCGATGTCAGGTAACAAATCCTCTTGTTTTGTCCGGTCTTGGTGTTTTGAGTTTTCTGGGATTCATGTAATGTAATGCTTGTTTCTTCAAAAAAACAACGTAAACCTTTTGGTGCACTAGGACGGAGGAAGAGTTCAAGAAAGGGCATGTCGATGCGGCTAAGGTCATCAACATTCCATACATGTTGGATACACCCAAGGGTAAGAAACTTCTTCTTAATTCATTAATCTCTCATAGTAGCTGAGCCTATTTTGGAGATGCATATTTCTTTATTTAGCACTAGTATGTTAGGACTGCAAATTCTGTGGTAATATTGTGAGGTCTTGTGTTTTTGTGGAGCAGGCAGGGTGAAGAACCCTGACTTTCTGAAGGAGGTTTCATCTGCTTGCAACAAAGAGGATCATCTCATTGTGGTAACTATCCTTTTTCTTGGTCTCTTACATTTTTCTTTTTCCTTTTTTTTTTTCTCTTCTAAATATAAACTACATAGAGTCTCTACTTCTCTCTTGTTAATGTTAGTTGAGGCCAAAATTTCTTATCTTTTGTATGAAACCTGTATTTTCAGGGTTGCCAAAGTGGGGTGAGATCTCTGTATGCAACTACTGATCTTCTAGCTGATGTAAGTATATTCATGTCAGCTTCAATATTCTCTATTTGTTTACCAATGGATGACGAGACTAACCTGTGCTGATTTGATGTGAATTGGTAGGGTTATAAGGATGTGAAGGACATGGGAGGAGGCTATGTGGGCTGGGTCAAAAATAAGTTTCCAGTGGAAGTTCCAGCTGTAAAAGAGGAGCTCTAATCTAATCAGTAACTGATAGGAACATGATCTTCACCTTTCTACCACATCCATCCTTATGTGACAATTTCGGCCAGATCTTTTAGTTCAACATTTTAAATAATTCTTTTTAAACACGGCAACTATGTTGTTCAATTGTTTCTATTCGAAGTATATACACAAGAATTATCTGGGGAAGCCATTCAGAAATGTCGTGTTGTATTGTATGTGGATATCAGATTATCTTGATATTTAACCTAAGAAAAACGAAATTAGACTCATGACAAGGTCGTTGACCCATTTCATTTAATTTGTTGTCTACACAGCTCTGCTTCTAAACTTCATGTTGGTTCAAAGTAACGAAAAAGTTTGATGATTGCAACTCTTTCCGTTTCTCAAATAAATAATTAGATGTGCACGGTAGGCCTACCCCGCCCATGTTCAATTGTTAACTAGATTATTAATTCAACTTACAACTCTTAAGTTATACTGCTACTGATATCCGTTACTAGAAGGAAAGAGGATCCATAATCCTCGAGTAATTTGTCAAAACTCTTTGGCACTGTTAGTGAATCAGAATGACGCAGCATATAGTTGATGGATTTCAATTACTAGTATACACATTACACAACAACTGCTATTACATGATAAAAAGCAGGGATAAGATTTAGTGACATTGGGACCATGTGTAGGTCTTAGTGTTTGGGTGAACAAATGAGGAGAACACACTAAGAAACCACTAAACATGAAAGAAGTCCCTATCATGAGACAGTAAACTACCACAACTTACTGAAGGATTGTGGAGAGCATCTGAACCTTAAGGAAGACGAATACTAGTAGTGTAGTTACCAAGCCAGGCTGCATTCTCTATAGAATGGTAAAGAGGAATCATGATTCAGGAAGGATCTGATTCCTTGGACTAGACCAGTACAAGGATGAGTACCTACCCCATTACATAAACAAGATGATTTTCAGTTGATATTAACTATTGAGCACTGGGTACCCCATCTTGGAGGTTCTAGTTTTCAATCCCATGGAATATATAGGATGGGAAATTTACATCGCTTTTTGGAAGAGGACTTTGTCAATATGAGAGATAATGATCTGTGGATCACAAAAGGCGGCATAGTAGAAACTCTTGGCCACCAAGAGGAATGCATTCTTAATATTGGATTGTAATTGTATGCCATTTGAGGAATTTTGGAGCACCAATTGCGTCAATTCTTGCATGCCAGACTCTATCTTCTGGCCAGTGATGTTGGTCCTACTCAGCTTGGCGCTGCTACTGTCATGTTCCTGGCAATTGCAGAAATGTGAAAATTCAGGATATGGGACTTAATCTATGCATAATATCAGTCTTTATTACTGAATGACCTTGTGGCTTTGGTAATTACGGAGCTCATAACAGACTATGTTAGTGACTTCCAGCAATCTCTGATACTGAGGACTGAGTTGCAGCTCTTCTGACCAACTGCCAGCCATTAATTGTATGGTTTGCACGAGCAACTCTGCTTCTCTTTGGGAGGTTTTTCCTTCATTTTGCCAACTTGACAGCCAGCTTTGCCACTGAAGTAAGGTTCATGCGAAATCCTAAGTAAGGTTCTCGCTAAGTAAGGAGACTATGTTTCGATTGTGTTTATAAGTACATAATATGAAGTTACAAATTTCAAAAGGGAATACTCACAATTTGATTTAAATAATGTGACATTTCCTGACCATAACGCTGAAACACATCAAACCCAAGGTAATCAAGGGTCATCAACAAAATCCCAAGTAGTTGTTCCTCTTTCTTGTTCACGTTCAATCTCCTGCAACACACATGCAAGTTTGCTGCATCACTGAAATTTGCCACATTTATATTATCAAGCAAAATATTTTGTGAAATTTAGGCACAAAAAGGGGTTTGAGAGGACAAACAGTGATTGGTATGTCTCGTGGTTAAAGTAGTCTGGTATGTTACTGTTATTCAGTTGATCTATAAAGGCACTCCTTGTTTCTTCATCCTTCATATATGATGTTAGTGACTCTAGCAAAGCTGCAGTTTTAGCCCATGCAAGCCGCTCTAGAGTCCTCTCAGGCTCAAATATGCTGGCTGCTGCCATAAAATAAGCAAACAGGAGACCTTCTTTGCTCAATCCAAACTCCTCTAGTCCTGCTTCTAAGTACCACCTAACAGGTGCCATTGCAAAAATTAGAAGCACATTGCTGTGGTTTTTATGTGAACAAGTGTTCAGGTACTGAAGCACATATAATGGAGTGTTCTTTGGTTACCTAACCTTTGGATTTTTTCCCACTCTGCAAGGTGCACTGCTTGACAATTGTTGTAATCCAATTTTGCAAGCTTGAGATAAACATCATTGTTCACTTTGAGCATCCTGTCAAAAGAGAGTAATTTCATTTGGGACTACCAAACTTTTATCTTGGATATGAAAAACAATTTGGTAACGTGAACTCTTGTTTCTTGTATGGAGTATATGTTAAAAGTTACCCTCTCTCTGAATGATAGACAACTGTGTACTATATATATAGTACCTGAGTGTGGGGGGTTTATATCTAATCATTGAATCCTACCTGTAAAGGGACTTGCCAATCCAAACATCACTTTTGCCACCATATTGTTTGATGTAAAATCTTGTCTCCAATCGAGGTAAGCTTGCATACCAGGGCACGTCCAGGGCATAAGCTATCTGTGGAGTATTATTTGTTATAGTGTAAATGGGTTCAAATTATAAATAGTCAAGAAAACAAAAAAATAAATAAATAGTCTTAAAAACTTCAAATTAGTAAACCTCATGTTTATTATTTTGACAAATTACACGGACAATTTTTAGGCTTATGAAAATTAATCCAACTATCTTATTTATAAAATTTTTTTAGAACGTTCTTAAATTTATGAAATCATTACATTTACTTTTCTTAAGTTTTTAAAACCACTATAGTATTATCTCCTGGATCACACATTGTGTAGTGCCTCTAGGGGAGGTCGAGGTGAATTTTATGAGACTTCATAGGAGCTTGGTGTAGTATATCTTCATTATTTTCCTCAGTACACGCATACTTGCATATAAAGTTTTTTCCTTTTAGTTCAATTACAGTGACAATGGAACACACCTCGCCAGGTAAGTCTTTGGGGATGATCCATTTATCTAGGAGCTGATTAGCAGCACGTTTTTCAGTTAAAAATTTGGTTGAGAAGTGCTTGGCATCCTCGAGAATCTTCTCCCCTGGAAATAGTACTTGAGAAGCTCTATAGAGATTAAACATTCCCATCACAGCTTGGGATGATTGCCCAAAAACGCAGAAGAATTCACCACTTTCCTCAAAATGCCTGAACACATCTGCCAAATTTGAAATAAAACTTAATTAACCACTTTAATCATTAGTGAAACCACCACACACACACACACACACAAAAGATGATCAATTAAACTAAGATATTTAATTATTTTAATTTTTTGTCATATACGAGCTATATTTTGAACTTACTTTTTGAAGCTTGGTAGCCATGCAACCTTAGGAGTCTGAATCCCATTGCTGTGTCGTCAATATCTTGAAATTCCGAATTTCTTGCCCAGACAATGCCCTTCTGAGTCCAATATCTGAAATTTTTAACATGTACATGTATCCAAATAATTAGTTATTTAATGTAAAAAAACACATAGGTCATAGGTCTCTTAATTCTCATGTTGACATTACTGCATTTTATTATTTGTATTAAATGAAGCAACTATGATTGAGCTAGTAGTGAAGGGTATGCGTAAATTACCAAAAGATTACTCGTTCAAACCTTATTACTTTGCATTTCGCATGTGCCAAGAAAAATAGAAAAAAGAATGAAACTGTAGATCAACTAATCCTAACATCCTAATTACCTTGCAACATAACCCATAAGATCCTTGATCTCAGTATGAAAATATCTCGAAATTCCCAGGCGTTCAAGACGATCAACAATCCAGTTGTGTTCAAATAAATCCACCGGATACACAGTTGGAACTGCAATATAAAATAAACTATTAGCATCTGTAATCCGGTAAATATAGTTGAGTCAGCAAGTCATACCTTCAGTTGTCTGCAGTAATAAACTAAGTTATTTGAAATGATGCTCCAATTCAAGTTAATCACACCATATTTAAAAAGTCATGTGGTGAAGTTAAAAGAAAATAACTTGTTATGTACGAGCAATGACAATTATATATTTCATTCTCCAAAATATACTCTGCTGCCAAATCCTTTAATGATTAACATAATCATTGTCAATATACTTTTACCTCTATCACCAAAGACAGTAAATATATATCACCAAAATAAAAGATACTTTTACCTCCCCCATTGAACCTCTTGACTATTTTGTCAAGGTAGTGGAGTGCATTTTCATCTTGGGTCTGGCTGAGAGCAGAGGCTGTCGAGGATGGAGAGAACAAGAATGACCCGTCTTGGGACTGCAGCTTAATAAGTTGTTTCCAGTCCAAATTTGCCATTCCATCCAAGCTATAAAGCACTGCTGTGGGCTCCTTATGCATCATCTCTCTTGGTATACTAGCCAAGAAGAAAGATTATATTATGTTCTTATACAATTAAATAATAAAGCTGGAAAAGGCCTACAGAAAACATGATTATTATATCCAGCAGTGATAAAAGAGAATCCACATATATACTTTGTGAGCTTTTGGTCTCTCATTGCAAAGATGTCTTTCAAGATAGAAGTATCATATGGAACTTCAATATCCATTCTTCGAGCCATATCGAGAAGAGAAGGGAAAACAACTTCAAACCCAATTGGCATATGCTCAGCATTCTCATCCTGAAGCTTGTATAGGTTTTCTTTGAAAAATGTAATACCTGTGATATAAATTAAACCCTCTTTCTTAATTGGATTGCTGGAAGAGTACTTCAAAATTAGAAGCACAAATAAAAAAAAGCCAGTGTTATCAATTCTTCAATTTTCTATAAATTACCGCTGTCACACTTTTCAGGGTGCATATTCCATGATCTTAGTGCAATAACACAGGCTAATGTGCTAAGAAGCCGGTCATGGACTTTGAATAATTCACTATATCCCCATGAACCATCAGGAAGCTGATTATTGACAATCCATTCAAGACAGGAGGGGAATTGAGGGGCATTTTCGTCACGAATATTTTTTATTAGAGCAACCCATGCTGTGTCGTAAGTTGATATGCTTATGTCTCCATCATCCATGGAGCCCAACATCAATTTGACGGCATTTATCTGCTTTCTTATCTCATTTTTTACCAAAACCTTACAAAATTACGATCACTAGTCAAATATCATATGTCAAAAGCCTTGTTATGCGTACGTGATAATTAGTAGGTATAATTATTTTGTAAATTCCTATACTTTCAATTAATTTTAATTAGGTCTTGACAATTTAAAAATTTATAATTAAATCCCTATAGTTTTTGAGATTTTTTAATAAAGTTCAAGTTATTATAAAAAATAAAATATTCATAAGATATTTTATTTTCATCTCCTTTTCACCCTCTCATATAAATATAATATTTCATGAATATTTCATTTTTTATAATAGTAGGGATCCGATTAAAAATATCATACACTATAAAGACCTAATTATAAATTTTTAAATTATATGAACTTAATTAAAAATTGAGTAAAATTATAAGAACTCGTAAAATGACTAAACCTAACTAGTAGATACAAAATCAGTCATGTATTTATACAACTTAAGCCTTTAGGTAAAAGCACATAAATGATTTTATATTTAATAATAATAACAATTATAGGGACACATACATATAGGCACCTGTTGAAGAGCTTCCTCGTAGTCTATGTCATTCATCATGTGCTCGCCATTTGAAGTAGGAACACTATCGTGGGACAGTACTTCAACGTATTCTGCTTCGTGGGCTTACTCAAATGATATAAGAAAAATATTCCTTTTTACATACAAGTGTTATATACACCATTTTTGGCATCTAGGAAAATCATTTACTTATAATTGAGGATTTCAATTATTATTATTATTATTATTATCATTTTTATGCAAAGAGGATTTCAATTACACATCAGTACGGTAACTGGAATTTTCAGCTATCTTAATCTCATAAAAATTTACCATGTTATGTAACTGAAATCTCCCATTATATAAAAATATAATTTCTAGGATGTCAAAGTAGTATATATTTTTGGTGCTTAGGATGAAAAAGTATCTACAAATGTGAGGTGGTGATAATATTTTTTTCTAATATATAAATAAATATGACTCTCATGAAAAACTAACTAAAATTTGCTCACCTTGAGTCCAAGAGCTGGATAAGGCGCTGCCGGTTGGTTGAAATCCACTAGTCCTCATCACATATTTGCCTTGAGGAATTTGGAGGGGACGTATGCCTATTTGAACAGATGTTCGAACTAGTAGTAAGTAAAATTCAACAGGTGATATAATATTTAATCTTCTCAAAATTATTAAAATTACTTCAATCTTGTCCCTTAAATTTTGTTTTAAGGCCTAGGTCTCATCGTAATGAATGCATATGTTTGAATTGATAGGAAGTAATAGAACGGAGTATAATGGAATAAAATGAAGTGGGAAAAAGTGAAACAAAATGATTTAATTATTTTATTCCATTGTTTAGATTTTTGTTGGTAATCTATTCTTTGGATATCTAATGATAGAATGGAATGAAATGAAATTGTTATAATTATAAACTTTTTATTCTTATAATATCAATCAGTCAAATACATTAAGAATATTTGTTCTTAACCTAAAATGATAAAATAGTTGTTACAGTATGACTTGCATTTATGATATTTCCTTTTTCGTCATAAAGGGAAGGAAAAAAAAACCTTTGCATAACCAAGATGAAGATGTTATGGTTGGATGGTTAATGGTGCACAATTGCTTTTACTCTCTATAAATAGAGCAAGTTCCAACCCTAGAAAGCATCCCAATAAGAAGCAACAATAGGCATTCTTTTATGTAGTGAGTAGTTAGGGAGAGAAAAATAAAGTGTGCATGAGAAATTCTAAGAGAATAGTATAAATATATGTTGGAATTTTGGGAATGACAAGTGGGTCTGTCCCATTGTAAAGTATTATTCATATGTTTTAATTTATCCATTACTCTCTATATAATGTTGATACACTTCTATTCACATATATAAAGTGTTTAATATTACATAACCAATTGTAATATCCCTAACAATTGTAATTTTATAGAAAAAGAATAATTTAGTAACTCACATTCCACTCTATTTTCCCCAATTTGATGGAAAGAAAAATGACAAGCGAATGTGGTGTTGGATGTAATGAGATCCATCATTCTACAGTGTAACCTTTAGAACTTGTTTGGTTGGATGGAGAATTTGTAAGAAAAGATTAAATAGTGAAAACTAGGATATGAGACGCCCACCAATTTTTTTTCCCTCCACATTTGTGTAGAAGTTGAGTGGAGAAGTGTGCAATTTTTCAATATTTCAATAATAACCTTACAACATCACATCTTCTAATATTGTATGCATCTAAACCTACTGACTTTTGGATTTTAAAAACCTCAATGGTTTTACTCATTAATTACTAATATAGAGAAATTTATGTTGACTTTCTTAAGATTTAGTATAATTATACTCAGCATCACTCTTTTATAAAATTATTATTGACCTTTTTTTTAGGTTCATTAAAATTACACTAACCTCTCCTGCAGACAGTGGTTTATTAATTTAAATAACAAAAACATAGTGTGTGAAATATACATAATTATAAATAACAAAATTATAACATTTCAACAAAATAATTAAATGAAATACTTTTTATCACATGGCAATAAAACATATAATCATAACTTATGATAAAATAGAGGTATTTTAGTCAATATATATCAAGTACATGTCACACATTATCTTTTTTTATCACTTAAATTAATGAATTAACATATATATGGAAGGTCAATGTAATTTTACAAAATAAAAGGGTTACAAATGTAGTAACACTAAATCCCAATAGAAGTTAATATAATTTACAAATAATAATAATAATATTAAGTGTATAACAATTATTTTATTTTAAAAAAATGTGTGAGTGGAAATTCTTCAAAGTAAAAGTACCATTTGCTAATGTATATTTTTCTATTTGATATTAATTAATACAATTATTAAATATAAATTTAAAGTATAGTCCTGAATGCTTTTATATAAATATAGAAGATTGATTTTATATTTATCCACGTTAAAATTGCATTAACATTTATGTTTCCACACTAAATTTTTCCTTGATTCCATATTTATTGTTGGAATAACCTTTTAAGATGATTTAAGGGTAAAATTATCATTTGATAAAATTAGATTTTATCTTTCCTCTTACTTTTCCCTACAAATAAATAAGAAAAAATAATTATTCTTCTTTTTTCACCTTTCATTTCCTTTTCATCTAAATATGTTTATGGAAAATAAAAATCTACCCTATTTCTTTTTTTCCAATTTTTTCTTTTATTTTCTTTCATTTGCCAAACTCACAGTCAATGATTACATTCAATTTCATCCCATTCAACCATAGTCCATCAATCCAAACTTAGCATCAATGAGACCCTTGAAAAGTTTTCTAACAAGATATGAAATAAAGGGTAAGTGATTATTAGAAAAGAAAAATCAAGATGAAAACAGAGTAAACCTTCCAAATCAATCCCTTACATTATTTTCAGTGGATATATTGGTCCCTAATAAAAGATTAGTTGGGTGATCTTCAACAATCACAAAATCTATCTAGACACCAGTGAATTCTGATAGTATATTGCAAAAATTGAAAAATCAGAAACTAAGTCCCAGATTCCATTGTGACCGTTAAAGAGTCTAATATAAAGATAAAATGATGATTAGAACTTTCTAATCTCTCCCCACGACACCTTTTTCTTTTTCGATAAGTAGTTGACAAAGAGCTCCACTGCCCCCACAAAAAAAAAAAAAACATTAGAGTAGCAAGCCACAACATTTTTTTTAAAACAAAGATATTAATGTTATGAATTCATCCTAGAGGAGATAGGGGAGAGGAGAGGTGGGAGTCAAAAATAGGATCACTCACTCAAAGATGTAGAAAACAATCATAATCAATAGCTTGTAAGCTCAACTGCATAGCAAGTCACAACATAATACCCCCTAAATGCAAAATTTGCCTAACTTAAATAAACCCAAATGTACCACTTTGAAAAGTTAATATATAGAATTGGGTTTAATCGTTTTTTTTTTAAAGGTTTTACAATTGCGAATTTAGAGGGTGTCATGTGAAATGAGGTTAGAGAAGTCTTAATCATCATTTTATCTCAACATTAAACATTTTACTAGTTGTTACTTGTTAGTGATTTTGAGATCACAGGTGTCCAATTTTCGCAATTACCATCAATCATGAGACTAACTAGTTTCTATGAGGGACCAATGTGTCAAACAAAAAAAAAATTATCAAGATGTAATTTGAGAGTTTACTCAATTATCTTATGAGCCATCAATATTAAGAAAATGATTAAGAGACGGTTAATCAAAATGGTGAATTTATATAAATAAAACAAACGAGAAAAACATCTATACAGACATACCGCCCATAGAATTTTGAGAGCATTGACGGAAGAATTTGAAATGTAGGCAGGATTTGGGTACAGGTCTGGGGCAACAAGAAAGAGGCTTGTGAGTGAGATGGAAGGACAACCTAGAAGTCATAATGTACTGCTGCTTCTGAATCCTTATTGGTTATTGCGGTGAACTCTAGCACAAAAAGCCCACTAAGCATTTCAGATCAGATTTATACGCGAGACATACAGGGCCAAAGTAAGAGGATGCTCTATATCAGAAGCACACACTCTACACACAATTCTCTCTAAATATTTTTCATACACTCTCTCGGAGAGACACAGCACAGAGGAAGAGAAATTCTGAAACTATATATTTTTATCGACAAGACCGGTTGTAACAGGTTTTATTTTTTATTTTTTTCCCGCCCTCTTTTTTCACTTTTATCTTGTAGTTATGAAAGGTCTATTTTAACCCTAACTATATCTAATTTTCCTTTTAAACTCTTGCAATTTTTTTCTCCAAATAGGATGATACATGTTTCACCCGCTGGTTATTCCTCCGATTAGCAACCAGATACGTTCTTATAATTTAGTAAGCACTATAGTTATCATTCCCAAACCTTAATAGATTTGATGAATCTCTATTTGTTATCTATTGGCTTCATAAATGGAGAGGAAGTTGAAGGTAAGTATTTGTGTTGGAAGAATGTGGAAACCTCCAATATTCCATAATAACAGACTTTGCAAGAGCGTATATATGTATGCTCCATGGAGGGAAATTTCATCCATGCCATTTCGATGGTGGTTTGTTGAGCGTTGAACAATGCTCTTCTGTGGAGTGAATGGGGGAGCACGTGGCGGGCTGGCAGCTGGTGGCGGTGGTGGTCGTTGAGGCGATGTCACAGGTGGGCTAGGGACAAGAGTAAGGGGGCTTTTAGGTAATTTTATTTGTTATAATTTTTTATACTAAATAATAGGCATTGGTAGGTATACCCGTACTCCCAATATGGTGTGGGAGAAGTTCTATCCTCCTCCGGGAGGAAATGCATTCTTCCTCCAAAACATCATACAACCATTCCTCTAACTTTGTTTATTGTATCTTCTCTCTCATCTCACATGTGTTTGTGGCTGAAGCTCACCCGGAGGAAGAAAAAGCATTTCCTCCTGGTGGATACAAGTATTTTTCATGGCGTGGAGT
>JAVHNL010000091.1:0-25000 GCA_031216105.1 Dalbergia cultrata
TCAAGATCAACTGGCCATGATTCTGTTGGTACTTCATATTCTACCGAGCAAATTATTATACTGCTATTTTTTACATGACCAATCTGTCCTGGAAGAGTTTAAATTTTCAAATTTACATGCTGTTTGATACTTTCATTTTCTTGCAAACAGGTGAAGTGTGCGATGCTGTTGAAGTAGCTGAGAAAAAATGTCATGTCAAACATCATCCAGTGTGACAACTGAGCTAGTCAATGACAGGTAAAGCTCAATAGGTATATTATATTGAGCGTAAAATACCTATACATTAAGGATTATATCTGCTAACAGTATGATCTATTTTTCCTAAACTATATTGATTGTAAGTTCATGCTCTCTGGCTTTACTAGAGTGTTGATATTATGGATGTATATGGTGCACCAGTAATTTCACTCTGGTCTGTAAAATACCTGTTGTATATATCCGTAGTTCATGACCCGCATGTTTAGTATGGGAATTAAAAAAACCTAATCTGGGAGTGATACCCAGGAATCGAAGTTCTTGATTTCACAAGTATACTTTTACTATATCCCAATTATGCCATCTAGATTCTAGACTCAGTCGAGAGAGAGGGGTAAGTTTTTTTCTGTTTTGTTTGAAAGACAGTATTGTTAGGCTTAGAGACTGATTCACAGTGTAATTAAATGATGTCAATGTGTGGCAATAAGTACCAAAATTAAATCTGATAGAATTAAATCTACCAATCGGCGTAACGCAGCGAAAATATGAATAAGGATAAATAGTAAATTTTTCTACAGTGGGCCCACTGGTCACTATTCACGTAGCCCGCTGATCACTATTCACGAATAGTA
This sequence comes from Dalbergia cultrata, assembly GCA_031216105.1. NCBI lineage: Eukaryota > Viridiplantae > Streptophyta > Magnoliopsida > Fabales > Fabaceae > Dalbergia > Dalbergia cultrata. The sequence goes on from JAVHNL010000091.1 coordinate 828, forward strand.
CTATTCACAAATAGTACTATTCACACCAGTATCAAGAAATTTGCACACCGAATTTTTAATGTGGAAACCCCCAAATACCAGAGGAAAAACCACGGGACAAACTCCGAAAAATATTTCACTATATTTAGGATAATTACAAAATATCCTTTCCACACTCTCCAACCCAAGATGTAAATATAGTGTATCCCGGTGAGAATCCTCCTAGTCAAACACTACAATTTTGCAGTACCAAAGAGTAATAGAGATGATACCCAAAAATATTCCCGGTGTATATACCCACACCCTACACTCTTTGGGATTTACTCACACTCTCTATTATTCTCTCTCACTCTCAGAAAAATAATACACTCTCTGTATATTTTTCTCTCTGCAGCTCTCTAACTCTCGCTGCTTATTGTTATGTTAAATGAACTGAATCCCTCCTCTATTTATAGAGGCCTTCAGCAGTGTGAATGTACACTGCATCGACGGCAGAAGAAAATTTCTTCAACAACTCTTCACTATTGTTATTTCAACTTCAACTTTCTCGACACCGAAATCATCACGTCGTACACAGTAAAAACTACTGTGCATGCGTTGAAAAATTCTCTCTTCTCCCCCGTTTTCTTTCAATTTTCAATAGTGCATGGGGCCCATGGCTGGACCCCACAAGTATACCAGACAGGGGATTTGAATCACCATAGTGCTGGGATATTAGAAGTGTCACCTCACTACGCCACACATTTCCTATGAATGAATTACCAACAAAAGAAACTAGCAATAATAAAAAATATAAGGATTTCATTTTGTCATTTAGGTGTGTTAAGGAACTAGTTGTCAAAATTCTTTTCTTGGTTTTTTTTCCTGATGTGAGCCCTAACAAAATTTTACAACTTAGCTGTATAGCATGAAATTCACTTTTGTTAATGGTAGTTTATTGTGTTTCATTTTCTATGACATGCTTTGAGAATTTAGGGCATACAACATAAGGTGGTTGGAATGCTATTGTGCTTCCCTAACAATTCAGAAGTGAATTTGGCAATTCTGCAGATATGGAGAACGGGCTGCTGAGGCAACAAGTGAAGGCCTTAGTGCTGCTGGTCATGCTTTGGGCACTGCATGAGCTGCTTTTAAGATTAGGCGGGCTATAGGGTGTGTTTGGTTGAGGGGTAAAAATAAGGATAAAATTTTCATGAATGAATTTCATAAATAGTATATTAAACCCATTCATGTAGTTTTTATCTCTATTTGTTTCCTCAAACCAAATACACCCAGAGTGCTCTTAAACCTACCGTCCTAGCCAAATCTAGTGCTAAAGCTGTAGCCTCAGGATATTAGGCTAAAAGGTCCACGTAATTTATGGCAAGAGTTGTTCAATTTAGATTTGGCCATTGAATGATCAAAAGCTGCTTTCAGCTTTCCCTTACCCACTTTTTTCTCCTAGAAAATATGGGGAGCATCCACACATTATCTGTTGTTGTTGTTAATGTGCTCATGTACTACATGTGTTAGTGTCGCTATTGTATTTATTGCTCGCATAGCAAGAACTTCACTAATGTCTAGTGATGAATGTTGGAAATTAATGAATTTCACTTGTGATTTTGTCTCCATGAATCCATGTCGTGTGTTCTTTGCTGGCATCAGTTGTTTCCAAAGTGCGTTTATAATAACATATCACTTTCACTTTGTGTGGGACGAGGAATCTTTGTGTCACTTTCAGGTTCTGCCAAATTTGCATGTGTGCTTATGCGATTGGAAGATTTTGCAAATTGTGCGTGCTGGACCTGGAAGTTCAGCCCTGAAAAGTTCTTATATCACTTTTAGTTATACATAATTTTCTTGAGATGTTATTTTCAATCTTTGGATCAACTCACATTGATAAATGATAATAAAGCAATGATAAACATTAGATGTACCACCTAATCTTTAATGTTTTACATTTCCTAGTGAGAAATTTTGCAGTTTGATATCGAGCTTTATCGCTAACTACCCTTTAGCTGATCTTTTTTCACCTAATCTTACTTTTTTTTCCTTCACTTTTTCTAATGCGATACGTTGCAGTATGATATCAAGCTTGGTCGCTTCTAACCACTAATTAGATGTTCAGTGGCTCCTTCATCAGTATCGTCGGCTTAGTGACAGACATAAATATCTGGGTTATGTGACATTTCGGCATCCGTCACATAATGGTAATAGTTAAACCATTTTTTTATGTGGACTGAGAATAACGGATTGTGGCAACAACCTAAACTTGTCTTCTTTGTACCAACAAATGAAAAAAGTTGTGGAGAGTTAAAAAGTGAAAATGAAGTGAGATGGAAATATTGTTTTACTCATTTTTGTACGGTAATAGAGGTTTGAAACGGTTGAAAATGGTGTGACGTTTTTATTAGAGTCTATTTCTACGAAAACTTTGTACGATTACAAGTGACATTGTGTGAATGAGAATTAAATAGACTTCACAGTTTAAAAAAAAAAAAAAGGATGTGCTCTGAAGTCCAACACCAGAGTTGTTCTGTATATAGTCCGGCAAATATGTGAAAAAAATTGTCAGACATAGTTAATAACTTAATATACATGTGACAAATTCTGAGTGGTTAGACAAAAGTGACAAATTGCTGAAAAATGGGTAGTTCATCTCATAACTTGACATTTAATTCTAACAAATAGTTTCTGATAAATTTTTTGGTTATGAAAAAATTTTCAGAACACTATTTGCATGCATTTTTTAATTTTATATTCGTGCTATTTATCTTTTTAATTTTTATTATATTACGTAATTGCAGAATACTTCTTTTTTTTAAAAAATTGTCACCTTTGCTTTGTATATTTGTAATTTAACCGAGCATCTCCATCTGTCACCTTCTCAAACGTAAATTGATATTCAGAGAGAGGATCAAATCCATGGTGGACCGGGGCGCCCTTGGACTTTGCTATGCGTTATTCAAAGTTGGGGACTTGGGGGGGTAATTAGTGCCCTATGGGAATCGTTTGCTGTTGCATATGCTTAACTATTTTTTTTTTTTTGGGGGGGCGTAAGGGGAAGGGTGAGGCATTATTGGAGCACCAACTTATCTACGATGGTGATGTTTTTTCCCTTTATGAATGTGTACCACAAGCTTTCAGTTTTTCAATGTATATAAACTTCTAAAAGTTTTTGCGGGGAATCAAACGCTTCTTTTGTGTGGAAACTTTGTCCTCCTGTTATTATAATAACACGATATGCATATGTTACCTAAAACTCGTGTTAATACTATACCATTGTAATAATTAATAAAAATCCGTAAATGATGAGTTATGCTAAAATGCGGTGTGGGTTTATAATAGCAAGTCGATTAATTCGTTAATTGTGACCTTGGATTAGCTGACTCTCTTTTAATCAGAACACTGGAGTGAAGAATTTTATGTCTGGTTGTGTTGGGAGCTGATTTTACTTTTTAGGAGTCTAGATATTTTTTATTTGTCTTTTTAGAAACAAAAAATACGGCTTAAAGGGTTGGGGAAGTGGCCTGCCAGTCAGCACCTACTTCTGCCAATGAGAATACTGGATTATTATAAGGCTTTAGAGTGATTGATCTAATTAAGTGGAAATGAATGCTATTGTAATTGTTTTGAATTAGTAATATCCAGGGAATGTTTCAATCAAAACCATTCATTCTTAATATATATTGTATGATTTGAACTAACTATTTCAGAAGTTGTACTATACAAATAAATTAATGGTTCATGTATGACTGGCTCCTTCTAGATGCTTCTGCTTTACGAAATTCATCAAGAATAATTGACATGAAAAAGGAAGGGCGTCCAATTAAATTTTTGGAACAATGAGCTGTACACATTTTAATTTGTTTATGGCAGAGGACATAGATTCAACTTGATCCTCTTCACTGGGCATAATCTCAATGATTTGACTGGTATTTGGAGATTCTTTTGTCTCGTAGTGAAGTTGAATTCTTTAATAGCCATTGAAAATGCCTAAGATATCTTTTTTAACAAAATTATATATCACTGATAATATTAAAAAAAGAAGTACCCTCTATATTTGAAAACCACAAATTAGAGTTTCCACTCGTAGCTTATATGGTCCTAAGGAATTTAATTCCTTCTTGACCCAAAAAAATTGGTGTCTGTGTCCATGGAATAGAACTTCCAAGACCTGTTTTCAGTATGTATAAGTGGGCATGACACTGAATTGGTCCCTTTATCCACTCTTCTCTCTTTTGTTGGTGCCCACAGATTTTGCATATCTAGCTATTGTATGCTGCCTTGCTGCCAATATGCTTGGCAGTTATTCTATTGCCATAACACCTTATGTAGTTCGGGCATTTTAAGTGGTCGACTATATCAATTTGGGAAATGGCTTCATATATACATATCCGGCTTTAAAATATTCTTACAAACTAATAGTTTACTTGTTTTGATCTTATCTATTTTGTAAAAAGGAAGAAGATAAAGAAACAAGTTGAGAAATACGTTAATAGAAATACTATTTTTAAGAGAGAGAAACGAAGGCAAGAAGAGTTTATATTAGTAGGAAAAGGAAAATGCGCCACTAGTTCGTACTAACGACGAGAACTTATGATGTACTACTATATATATGATATTGTTTCTTATTAGGTCATCTTTTAGCCATGCAATGGAAATGGAATACAATGGAGAATCTTTGGCACCAAGTAATTCAAACTTTTTTTTTCCCCTCCACTACATACACTACTAAAAAGAGCTTATCAGTCGGCTTATTTAGTGCTTCAATTCGATCGTCTTCTGAAGCCTCAAGGAGGAGGATACAACACGAAATGGGTTTACGTGGATTAGTGAGTTGGATCACAAAACTGTGTTATAGATGTTGAATCAGCTAAGTAAAAGACACCAAGTGCATTCCTAATAGGCCCACATTTTATCAAATAAGTTTTCTTTTAATACCCACCTTCGCATGCTTATTTTGATCAAAATCAGATTACGTATTGATTACCACCTACCACCACTTATCACAAAAAAATAATGCCAGCCATGGTTCTTATTGTTTGACATCTTTCGCTTAGCTTTTATCACTTTAATATTGCATTATTATTAATTACTTTTACATTGTTAGTTTGAGACTTTAATTTGAGTTTTTGCTTTGGTGGACTTGGAGGTTATTAGCCCAGGAATAGTGTTAGCTACGCTTTTTGGGTGTCCCAGGTAAGACAAATATTTTTCATTGCATAGTGGTCAGAAAACGTCTCATATTTAGTCATTGGAGTTATAATAAGGCATTTGTGTTCATACTTCATACCCTAAATTCCATGGTCTGAACTTGGATAGCCCACAAGGGGTTGAAAAGTTAGCAATAACCTAAATGATGGGATATTGTGGTGCTGGTGGGTCAGTTAGTTTGGACTTTGGAAGACTAATCGGTTTGCTATATATGAGGCACATAAGAAAATGGAAAATAAAATAAAATTTTCCCTAATGATTTTATTGGTTTTTTCTTTCTTTGGGAAAGATTCGGATCCTATGACGTGCTGCCAAAGGCTTGCACTGTCTCAGAGTCTCCTGCTCGAATGGGAAGAACAATCATTCCTCCCTAGAAAAGAGATCACCTCCTTCGTTTGAAGTAAATACAAAGTCGGTGTTAAATTTGATCGTGATCTGTTTTTTTTTTTTTTCCAATGATAACTGGTGTTTCAAAGTTTGGGTCAATATAATAATGTTGTTAAGTTATATATTCCCTCCATTTAATAATAATTGTCGAATTTTTACTCTTTACATTTCATAATATCTCTCCATTCATAATATTTATATAATATTAATTTTTTTCTTCTATTTATACCCTAATATAAATGTGTTAGTTACATAATCAATATATTTATCAACATTAATATCAATGACTATGAAAGATACATTTCTAATGTTCAGAAAGGGGGAGTATTCCATCAAAAAAAAAAGAAAGAAAGAAAGGGGGAGTATTCCATCGAGGCAACTTGGATAATTTTCCCCGTGTAATGAGCATGAATATTCCCCCACAATTTGAGTTTGATTTAAATGAAAGTATGGTGGTCGAAAAATATTCGCAGATTTACACATCGCGGTAAGTTCATTGAATTCAAAGATGATTACCTTTCAAGACAAGAAAGAAAATTCGGTTATAACAAAGTGCCAAGTTACCTTTCTGAAATAACGAAATTACAATAATCTCCCATCAATTGATATTACACTTACTAGTGTGTTGACAGGTACTTATATACCTATCAATCTATATTTTTTTTTATTTTTGTAATTTTTATAATTTTTTAACTTCTTTAATTTATTTTTATAACTTCCTCCAATTCCTTATGCATTAGGGGTATTTTGAAAAATATAAATTTTGGATTAAAAAAATAGTTAAAAGAGACTATTTCCTTTATAGATAGTATGATTCTATTTTTATTTATAAACTTACATATACCTCTCTTAATTTCTTAAATAACATTACAGTTATCTCCTTTCTAATTAACATATTCATAATTTCTAACTTTTTTTTAAAAAAATTAGAAAATACATAAAATGACATCTATACCCTTTATAACCTCCTTTATCTATCCAATGCCATTCTCCCAGTCTTCAATTCTTGACCAGCCTATCCCTCATCTCCAAGCCTCCCATGATTGTTACATCGTGCCCGCCCAAATTGCAGTCTCCAACAACAAAATGAGCATCATCCAAAGCCTATAAACATTCCAAAATGACCTCTAGGCCACAAATTCAAAGGTTAATCTACCCTCTTCAAGCACCTTCTACTCCAAAAGTACTCATTAATGTCATCATAGTTCCTCCAAGTGGAGTGAGGAGCCTTTCCATTCCCACTACTATTAACCTCAGTCTTAATTCTATAGAAAATAGGCATAACTAGAGACTTACACACTTTGAAGCATCAATACATTTACGTGTACACATTGAGTACGCGTGGGTACGTGTAGATACATACCCAATGTCTTTGTTTTTTATTAAACAAAAAACTGAATATGTTTAGATACGCATTACGTATGCATACCTAAAAGTAGGTATGCATTTTGTAATCAAAACTACACCATTTTGTTTTTTTTTAAAAAAAAAAACTTCACTCTTATTTTCCACAAGAACCACAAAAGGCTCAAACTTTACAATGCTCATCCATCATCGTGCAAATCAATAATAAGAAGATAGAAACTAACAAGGAAAAAAATGAAAGGGACCAACTTGGTTCAGATGAGCTCCTCATATCAAAGTGACTCGTTCAAGTGTGAGTGTGTTCTCTATGTAGTGTGGTCGGACATGGCAACTGTGGTGGAGTAGCGTCCACTCCTATATATCCTCTCCTCGGCTCCATAGACACAAAGAGAGACTTGTAACATAAAATACTATTCTTTCTTGTTTTGATTTTTTTTTTGTCTATATTCTCTCACCTCTCCCACCTATCATGTTTCATACATGTGTATCAATATATCACGTCCCCCAGTACTGTAAGCCCAATGTTAAAAGGAAAAGATATCTCATTCTATGACAATTAATCCTCTAAAATTTCAGATAAATTGTTCATGAAAAAATTAAATTCTTAAATTAGTTCCAACAAATTGGTTCCTATTGAACAGAGGTTGTCACCTACCTCCTCAAATTAGAAATTTATTTTAATTGCTAAGTTACTACAAAAATGTAGTAAAAGGCACAATATAGATTGACTCTCAAGGAGGCTTAAACACTTAGTTCAGAAAGTTGGGAGTTTTGAATAATGAAATTTAAAATAATTAAAAATTAAAAGATAATACCAACAAGATAATAGTAACAGTGAAGAAGACACTAGTGTAGCGTATTCCCAGGATTGGAATTAATTATCATTAACCAATATTGAATTCATTAGTGGCTATTAGTAATTAATTACTAGCAATTCTACTAGTGATCAATCGATCCCTAGAATGTAACTAATGGAAACAACCAATAAATACGATCTCAATTTAATTGGGAATTATAATGATTTAAAGCATCAATTGCTATAGTCTAACCACCAATCAGAAGATTAATTCTATTGTTCTCTCTCAAATATATACCAATAGATCTATCAATTTATACCTAAAGGATTTCCCCAAACAACAATTGCCAATTTGGTTATTCCAATAAAAATTATAGCAATCACCATAATAATTACAAGAATAGAAACTAAAGAACAATAAGAAAACCAATGTATTCAATTTAAATAAAGGGTCTCAAAAGTCATCCTAATCCATTCGGAAATCCTTACACTAATAAAAGAAATCTACTTTTCTTTCTCTAGAGAATTATAATAATAAAGATAAAAAAAAATAGGAAAACAATAGTAATAATCATTGCCACAATCTCTAAGACAAATCACCTTCACTAATAGAACCCTTAGATATAGAAGAAAGACGAAGAGTGATGTAGAGAGAGAATAAAGCAACCTAAAGTGTAGATCTAAAAGTTAGTTAAAAGCTTGGGTAAAAGTCTGAGTCGTTCCTATATATATTGCTCTCTAAAAATGGGACAAAATGGGCCCAAAAATATATTAATGAGCTATCAATTCACTATTGCACGAGCACTGCAGCACTAAATAAGTACTGCAACGCTCATCAAAACAATGAGGCAAAAAAAAAAAAAAGGTTGTCACTCTGCCAAGTGCTGCAGCGCTAAATGAGCGCTGCAACGCTCACCCGAGAGTAAGCTTCCACACTTTTTCTTCCTTTTTGTTCCCAGCTCCTTCCCAATAGTTTCTAGCCTTGCTCTTGACATTTTTACACTTGATCCAAAGCTTCTGTGCTCAAAACCATACTCAAATAGACAAGTCAAATACAACAGGGTGTAATTACAAATTATTTTAAAATCAATACAAAAACCAATAATTCTATTAAAATCACACAATGAAGAATAAATCAAAATCCTAATTATTTGCATCAATAGCACAATAAAACTCATGCAAAAAGCTAAGGTTTGGTAGCAAGATAAGTGGCACAAATGCCGCCTATCACATGTAAAACAAATTTAAAAAATCTCAAATTGTTAATTGTTATATGCTTATGCCTTATGTTGAACCATATTTTAAGTAGTTTTTTGCTTTTGGTATGTAACGTTGAACAATTTAGATTTTAGACTTGTTATATGTTGGAGTTTTAATTTTTGTCATATGAAAATTGTGAATTTTTTATTTTTTTCATATAAATGTAGTCGTACCCCATTTTTTGTAAAATTTTTGCACCTCGTACCTATATCCGTACCGGTACTATACCTATATCCGTACAACATAGCTTAAAAATTGCACTATAACAGGAAATTGAGGGAAAAAACAGATGATCAATATCAGGATTTACTTGCTCATCTAGAACGTAGTCAAGCTTTTTTGCCATGAAGGAGCATTTTGCTGGAATCACCGGGGAACATCAACGTCGAGTACATCAACAATGGCGGGTAGTGGCTCAAGGTGCATTTGTGAGTTAGGGAGATGAAGGACCAAGAACTCCATCTAGTTCCTCGTGTTATCATTATGGAACCCCAAGGATAGTCACAGGTCAACAATGGAGATGCGACCTTGGTTGGTGGCGGCCTCAAGTTGCAGAGTCAGTGGAGTGGCTACACAAAAGAGGAAAATAGGGTCATAGGTTTTTTAATAATTAAGGGTAATTTGGAAATATAATAAATTTTATTAGTAGAAATTAATAATATTTATTATGAAGGAGATAAGTGTAATTTTAAAAATAAGAAAAGGACAAGTGTAATATTAATTGACCTTGAGGGATATTAATGTAATTTCTCCTTTTAAAATCAACGGGTGCTCACTAAAATAGTAATGTCACAACCCAATTTGGGAATGTGACTAGCAGATAAAGAATCTCATCCACACGAAAGCCTTGTGACTACTGAATCTCTCTGTATGCATGTTTAATCACAAAATCTATTTTAAACATATATTCATTTTCTACACACAAATCACATGTTCCTTGAAATCAATATATAATCATAACTGATGCTTTATAAATCAAACTCTAAAGTCTGTAATCATAATACAAACATATAAACATAGAGTTGCTTTGTTACAAAATAACCATGAATCATAAGCCATTAAATACAAATCAAGAATATGCTATCATGGTATGCAAAATGCAAAAACTATCTCTATATGGTTCGAGACTTCTTCTTACAGTGACACTGGAGCACTCTAAACTAAAACAAAGATGCTTCACCCGAGTGAAGCCCACCAACTAGAACTCTATTGCTGTTGGGAATAAGATGACTGAGATGAACCCATAGTAATTGTTGTATCTATAATGGGAAAAGGGAAGGGTGAGTTTTATCCAAAAACTCAGTAAGTGAATTCTCATTTGAAACCATCATCATGGGCACCAAGAAAGAATGCATGAAATCATAATATTGGTAATCATAAAGCTCTAAAACATTTCATATTACACATATATACTCAAAATCATTGTTTTCCATAAATCAAAATAACAGTACTCCAATAGAGAAATATGGATCTTTGGTTATGCACAAAACATATGACATAACAAAATCTCTAGTCGTGCCTGTGTATAGGACATAACAAATAAATCTCTAGTTATGCATGTCAACCATAGTATAACAATAATCTCTAAACTCTGGGGCTCCTTAGAACCCAAATTGGACACCTAACTAGGTTCTATCTCTGCTCTAAGGGTGAGACCGTCCTTTGGGGACAATTTGGTACTGAGCTTAACGATTGTTTTCCAGCTGTTAACACAATATCTGTTTCTCTATGACTACTGTTTAGTTCAAAATCATAAATCTGGTCTTTCCTCTAAAACTCTGCAAAGGGTTCTACTCTGAGTTTTAAAAGCTTTATCATATCAAAACATATTGTTCTAGAAATCATATAATCATCATAACATCTCTAAACAGTCATATTCACAATCAGGTAGCAACAATGGTCCCACGGTTTTATATAAAACATATAGTTCATGCTGTTATGAAAATTACATTTTTACAAACCAACAGAAGTATATAATCTCTTTACAGTAATCTCTAAAATCATGCATTAAGCCATATTTTTATGAAAATAACTCTAATGAACAACATAGAGATCACAAGTTTGAACCCACTCACTTAGAAGGTAGACAGTGAAGGATTAACACTAGCTGAGCTCCTTAGAGCAGGAATAACACCAATATCTATCATTGAAGTAATAAAACTAAGATCAACCTCTAATAGTCTCTAGATAACAACAATCTAAATTTAACCCCAAATGGAGCACATCAACACTTGTCAACCTTGAAAGAACAATGATACCAACCTAAGATAATGGAAGATTGAAGCAAAATGAAGCAAAATCAACAAACCAAACTTACCTTGAGCTTTGGAGGTGAAAGCTTGGAGTTAGATTGAGAAAAAAGAGAAAGAATGAAGTTTAGGAACAAGGGTTTTGTATCTGGGAGTAAGGGTTCATACTTTGGGGGTGGGGTTGTATTTCTGGTCTGGAAACCCGAAATAGGGTTTTTATATAACCCTTGACCACTGCAGCGCTCATACGAGGAGTGCACACAGTGCATTGTCTTAGCGCTCAACTACAGTAATGCTCATTTAGTGCTGTAGCGCTCTCCCAAAAAGCGTATCCTCTCTGCTTGCGCAACCTTACCTCTTTCGACCACTGCAACGCTCTCTAGATTGCTTGTCTCTACAAATTTTAGATGGTTGTCCATGTGGGGCCTTCCACTCAATGCAGGTGGATCCCAGGGGACCCTAAGGCTATACAAGACTTGTCTATGGACACGTGTACATGAGGTATCACAAGTAACTTCCTCTAGAATGTGCAATTGTTCCCATTTCATGGTGAATTCTTTACATACTACAACCCTATTACAGGCTAAAGAGGGTGTCTTACACCTTCGCAACTCACAACCAAAAGCCATTAACAAAAAAAACCTTCGCAATTAAGAGCCCTTTTTTTTTTTTAACCTTGATATTATGTGTTATTACACAAAACTCTTAAATTTGTGAAAGATTATAAAAATGTACAATAATATTTGTGGGGTTTAAAAGATAATACACTCCTTATCATTATATTTTGTGAAATATGATACTAAGTATCCTCATTTTCTTTCCAATGCATGAATAAAAATTAGGGTAAAATGCTTTTACGTTTGTGAATTTTAGCTCATATGCAATTTACACTATGATTTTTCAAAACATATATCATGACACCTTAAACTTATCAAATAGTGTAAAACGTCCCTTCTATTAAGTTTAAATTTATTTTCACTGTCTATTTTGTGCAACTTGACATTTGGATGTTTCTATTATGATGTTTCTATTATATGCACTTAACCTCTTCTGAAGTTTCTATTTTGTTCAATTTGATACCTTGGATGACTTAAAGGAAATGGATGTCAACTTAACAAAAAGGTTGTTTTGCACTGTTTGATAAATTCAAAGTGTTGTGATACACATTTTGAAAAGTTATGATGTAAATTATACATAACTTAAAATTTAAAGGATAAAATGTATTTAACCCTAAAATTATAGGGACAGGATAACTAACTCATGTACCTAATGGGAGAAGAGTAGGGTCACAGTCCACTACTCCACCTTCATAGAATTTGTTGGATTTTTTTTTTTCTAATCACGTCAATACGTTGGTGAGTATGGCATCCCAAGATGAGGAAGCTTCTTGGCCATGGTTTGTTTTGCCTTTGTTGGATCATAGCTAGCTATCTGGTTATTGTGGTTCAAATGAAGCCAACGGTCGAATTGGGCAAAACAAAGGGAGGTGGGTGGCAATTGCGGAATCTGATGAAGCCATAAGCATTGTGATTGTGGATAAGGAATAAAACGCCCCACTTTACAAAACCAAGCCTCTTGCTCTTGCACATACATACAAGTGCGAAATGACACAACACACTAGTGAATAAATCTTCCTTAACTGTAATTGTAATTGTAATTGTAATTGTAATTGCATTACCATGAATTCTATTTTTTCCCAATTCCATTAAATATTTTGTACTGCACCAAGGCTTAATTCGCTTACATGATTTGGCATTTAGTAATGCCAGACAATTCGATTGGGCTGCGCGAATTAGAGTTGTGATGACTATTATTTGTTGAGATAATAAAAATAGAATCAAACAAAGACGAAAGAAAATGGTATTTATATTAAATCCACGTGTTCAATGATATATTAGTCGGTTGATAGGTTTTATGATAGACTTCTTATCTTTAGGTCCATCATGGACCTCTTATCTTTGGGTTTATCATGAACTGTCTATTATTAGTCATTAGATCAAATCATCTAATAAAAAGATAATCATTCAATGATTAATAATAAAGGATAAATAATGGACATCAAAATTTGAGGTCCAGTCAATCATATGAAATGAAATAACTGTTAGATTAACAAGTATTTCTTTTTATTTTTTAGTATTTCTTTCTCTTAAATCAATATTCAAATTATGTGAATATATAATAATAAAAAAATAACTACTAGACTCCCTTGAACTAAATTAGTTGTAATTAATGAGTGAACTCATCAATATAGTTAAGAGTTTAATTTTAATACACTGACAACATAAAAGAGTTTTACACCATTATTTAATTAAACTTTTGCTTTTGCACAACTTTTTAAATAGTAAGAATGGAAAGTAGCTATATTTGCTTAGTTGTAAGCTAATATACAAAATTAGTCTTATAGCTAGCAATGGTGGAGATGATATTTTATCAAAGATTGAAGTAAACAAAAATGAATTCTCTTATGTTAAATTTTTACGTGATGTTATTATATGTAATCTTTTACTATCAATTCTCTTATGTTGTATGTATCTAGATCCCATTTTTTAAATCAATGTTGAGAGGTTAGACATGATAAATTTAACACTCAAGAATTCATTCTCAAAGTAAGCAATAATTTGTTCAATCAAATATTTAAATGTAACATTACTACCCATCATCAATATTAAAGTCAAAATATATTCCTTCTTGCTTTTTCATGTATGTTATAAATTATTATTAGAATATAGGATTCACTCTTTCTTGATCTCTTATGCGATTCTTAAATATTTTGTGCGTCTATATATACATGCATATTGAAAACACTGAAAACATAGTGGCTTTTCTCTGAGACCCGGAACTTTTTTCTCCATCAACATAAAAACAACTTTGTACTTGTCCGATGAGTTACTTTTAAAGCTCACAGCCTTCAGCAGGGAGTTAAATATGGCAGAAGACAAAGAGGAAACCTCTTCTCAAAGTTCTATATGCTCGCAAGATTCAACTTCAAGCTCCCCAATGAGTACCAAGTGCAAGCACGTGTTTGATAGATTATGTGGTTGTGCCCCTTCATGGAAGACAAGCACCACACCGACTGGTAGAAGAATTTTCCATAGGGATGTGGAAAAAGAAGAATTTCAGTATGCTAGTAGCCACTGTCTCTCATCCTACTATAGTGTGTTTGTGGCTCGGCTAGCAATCATGGTCAGTGAATATATGGTTCAATTTTGGCCTCTAATTATGGTTTATGTAGAAAGATATTCTTATTACTATTTGATATTAGATAAACGAAGCCAGGGATAAGTTACCATGGTGAAATAAGAGAACCAGTTGTGAAGAAAATATTAAATGACCCTTGTTTATAGATACTTGATACATGAAAAGTAGAACCTGTCTTGTTGATCCAACAAGTATTTTGTTTTATGCAGGTCATGCTAGCTATCTTGATAGGGCTGCTCACTATACTGACATGGCATTTCACCAAGATTTACACAACAAAATCACTAAATAGTTTGGCATATGGTCTGCGTTATGAACTTCTGCAACGCCCCATCTTGAGAATGTGGAACATTCTGAATTCTACTGCTGAGATTACTACAGCTCAAGTGAAGCTGTCTCAGTATGTGATCAGACGTTACAGCAACCCTGCCTCTCAAGCAGAGCAAGTTGAGGTTGGCTTAATTTGTTATTTACTATGCTCTTACTGTTTTATCAAAAGGAAAAATACTCTTTCCATGTTATTATTATGCTTGAGACCGTGTTGGCACTTATCATGTCTGACTTAGCAGTTAATCATATTTAGTTATCAACTAATCATGTCTTGCTTATTTGTATTGTTAATACTCTAGCAGCTTTATGAAGCGATGAGGGCTGTAACGTGGGCGCTGTTTGCTAGTAGAAAAGCTCTCAACTCAATAACTATCAATTATAAGAACGGATTTGTTCAGGCATTCCATAGAGATTTGAAGGATAACAACACATTCTATATCTATTCTGATCTTTCAAATTACTCCATGGGTGCTATCAACTCTAATGAGGCAAATTCCTTTTTGACACATCAAGCTTGGGATGATGAGGCCATCCACGGTAACAAGTCTGCAATTTGGTACCGTGAACCGCTTGATCCTGTCACTGGTGAGAAGATTGGAAAAGCCATGCAGATTGCACCAGAAGACTTGATCAACATAGCTGGCCTCTCACAAGTACCTGATGGTGTGGCTTCATGGCACGTCGCGGTGAGCAAGTTCACAGATTCACCTTTGCTTTCAGCAGCATTGCCAGTTTGGGACTCTTCAAATAAGAGTATTATGGCAGTTGTGGGTGTTACCACTGCACTTTATAGTGTAGGACAGCTAATGAGAGAACTAGTTGAGTTGCACAGTGGCCATATGTATTTGACTTCTCAAGAGGGTTACCTACTTGCAACTTCCACAAGTGCACCTTTGCTGACGAACTCAACAAAGCCCCCAAAGCTTAAGATGGCTGTTGACTGTGAAGATGAATTGATAAGGCTGGGAGCTGAGTGGCTACAGAGAACTTACGGGAACAATTTCCCTCCAAATCATGAGGTTCATGTGGAGAATGCCAAGCTTGGCCATGAGCAATATTACATTGACTCATTCTTCCTGAACTTGAAGAGACTTCCTTTGGTAAATTTCAAGACACAGCACCTTTTCCTTACATTTGATCCTATGGATAACATTATCTTTAAAATTTAAAAAGATCTTTAGATGTAGAATATTGTAAGTACTCACTATTTTTTTACCATGAATTGGATTAAGCATAAATTCTAGTGAATTTTTCTGGCTCTATTTCAAATTCCTATCTTGACTAACCAACTATACTGTTATTGAATTTTGAGTGCAAACGGATTAATAGCTTGAACTTTGCAGGTAGGTGTAATTATCATACCAAGAAAGTATATCATGGGGCAGGTAGATGAAAGGGCCTTCAAAACTTTGGTTATTCTGATATCAGCATCATTATGCATTCTAGTCATTGGATGTGTTTGCATTTTGATACTGACAAATGGAGTATCCAAGGAAATGAAGCTAAGAGCAGAACTGATTAATCAACTGGAAGCAAGAAGGAAGGCAGAGGCTTCAAGCAACTATAAAAGTCAATTTCTCGCAAACATGAGGTTGGTTTTACAAGTTCAGTTGCAAAAATACATGATAGATGAGGCTGATTTATCCAATTTATGATCCAAATTTATAATTTAGAGACAATGAACTATTTATACATCAGTTGATCAATGGCTTCAACGAATCTCAGGCAACTATATTTCCCTATTGTTTGTATTTCCAAAACTGATTATGTTCTGAAACATGTTGATCAGTCTCTATAAACAAGATCTTATTAATCTCTGTGCACAAGCTACTCTAATGACCTACCTTGACATTTTTTTCATGTATCTTAGAAGATCTTTCCTTTGAGTGTTCACAAATGTGCTTAATGTTCTTTCTTTTTTGTGATACATGACAGTCATGAACTTAGGACACCTATGGCAGCAGTAATTGGGTTGCTTGACATTCTTATATCTGATGACTGTCTCACAAATGAACAATACTCAACAGTGACTCAAATAAGAAAATGTTCAACCGCCCTGCTGCGTCTTCTTAACAACATCTTGGATCTGAGCAAGGTGAGATATAAGCCAAGATTTCTACTCAAGAATATTTGATTTTATGCTTTGATCCATATATTGAAAACCAATTCCAGTTCCCTTTACCATTGTGCCAAAACTGCACTTCCCAAAAAGGTTCCTAATATTTTGTAGAATATAGGTGGAATCAGGAAAACTGGTCTTAGAAGATGCAGAATTTGACTTGGGACGTGAACTTGAAGGGCTTGTAGATATGTTTTCTGTCCAGTGCATTAATCACAATGTAGAGACTGTTTTAGACCTCTCTGGTATGAATCTTATTCTGTTTGCATGGTAGATTTTAATTTCAGCTAAATGGTAGACGACTAGGAGTTCTTTTAACAAGTTTCTGATGCATCTACTCATTTACTAATTCGTTGCAGATGATATGCCAAAGTTAGTAAGGGGTGACTCTGCTAGGGTTGTTCAAATTTTTACAAATTTGATCAACAATTCAATTAAGTTTACTCCATGTAAGTCAAATTTTCATGTTCTCATTTTTGTTACAATAGTAGTGTGGAAATTATGAAATAGCTTACCTGGTTGGAATATGTATATAAAATAATCACAAAAAATTATGTGGTTATTGAAAAAGACTTCCAATCTTCCATATATGTTGTGTGTGTGTGTGTGTGTGTACCCTATATATACCCCAGCATTGTGCCTTCAATTCAAACATTGGTAGGTTCCAGTACTTTTCTAGAAGCATAAGGCTGGAACTTAGAAGATGATAAAAGGCTTCTCTTTTGAGGCATGTTTCTCTTATTTGTCAGCATGTTCCTTGAGAATCCCAAAAAAAATTATTGATCCTGTATGGCCACTATGTCTTGCAGCGGGTCACATTATTCTGAGAGGATGGTGTGAATACCCAAATTTTTCCGATGGCAGTCCAATTTTTCCTCTTGAGCAGAAGAAATCACGGAGTGTGCTAAAGGCCAGAGAGAAGCAAAATGCAAACCACTTAAAGAGAACTAAGAGAGATAACAAAGTGATACTTTGGTTTGAAGTTGATGACACAGGCTGTGGTATGAAACCTACAAAAAAAAAACATTCAGAACTGTCCATTTTGTGTAAAAATAAAAATCAATTGACAAATCATTATGGTTTTCTTTAAATTTATGTCCTAGTATTTTATGCCTAATTCATTCATATTTTTTATAGGTATTGACCCAAGCAAATGGGATTCTGTGTTTGAAAGCTTTGAGCAAGCTGATCCATCAACAACTCGATTGTAAGTAATTGAAACTTTTATCAAAGACAAGATAAAAGTCTTCAAAAAGCTACTTCTTAGCTAACAAATAGTCATGATATTATCATATGAGATTGTCATTAAACTTCAAAATTAATATGAAACATATATCCAATAGTTTAGACAGCCTTTTCAATGCTATGGACTGTAAGATTTATAGAGTTTTGAAAAATTGCTCATTTCAGGCATGGAGGCACTGGTCTTGGTCTTTGCATTGTCAGAAACTTGGTAAGACCCTTCATATGCCAAGTTTCACAAAAGTAAAGTACAATCACCATTCATAATTAATGTGTTTGGTGAAAGACAAAAGATGTATCTGCCGAGCACTAACATGTAAATGTATGATGAAGTTTATTTCTGTTCCTTGTTTTAAACTAAAAAAGAACTGTATACTGGACAGTAACAAGGGCAGTGTCGTTTATTTTATAAGAGTATTGGTTCCATCTCAAGGTTTATTAATTCCCTTTGAATTTGTCATTTTGTCTGCTAGAGTAAATTGTGAATTTGCTGGCCGGAATATAATTTCCTTGGATCTCATTACCGCTTTGGGGCTGTGGCAGGTCAATAAGATGGGCGGAGAAATCAAGGTTGTCAAAAAGGAGGGCCCAGGAACACTGATGCGATTATGCTTGATTCTCAGTACGCCAATGGATGTCACAGAGCAACATTGTGCGTTAGATTTGACAGACAATGGCTTAGTGGTGAGTACAGTCATTAATTACTCTTCTAGGCAAATAAATAATATGAAAAATACTTACATGCACATATTGAAAGTACCAAATCTAAAAACTACTAGGCTATTCTTGATGTAGATATAAGGAAGAATGTTCTACTGTCTTATATGTTGGGTGGCAGCTTAAATATAGATAAAAAAATTTCAGAAAAACTAGTCACATATGGAGTTAGTTTTGCAACTTATTTTTTAATATTTTATCAAAACAAATGGAAAATTTGAAAGCCATTCTATGCAGTTTTTGAGTATTTCTAAAACTGCCGAAGATTCATATCCATTTATGGACATTTTAGTCAGTCAGACCATACACAAATGACAGAAAATTAATGTAAGGATAACAAGCAGTTCTTATTCATAAGAAGTGTCAACGCAGGTACTTCTTGCATTGCATGGCAACATGGGTCGACTAATTACATCCAAGTGGTTGAAGAAAAACGGGGTTTGCACTTTGGAGGCATCTGAGTGGAATGGACTAACACAAATTTTGAGGGAACTCTTTCATGCAAGAAGCTCAGTCCATAATAATGATTTTGATGCACATTATCTATTAAATGAGGGATTGAAGTCTAAATTACTCAGCATACAAGATATGAAGAACCTGGTGTTTGTCATTGTTGTTGACATTGGGATACTTGACTTGAGCACAGATATATGGAAAGAACAGCTTAACTTCCTTCACAGGTACTTTGGGAGAGCAAAGTTTGTATGGATGCTAAATCATGACACTTCCAATAACATTAAGATGGAGCTCCGTAGGAAAGGGCATGTTCTGATGGTGAATAAACCCCTTTACAAAGCAAAAATGATTCATATTTTGGAAGCTGTCATAAAGGAGAGAAATCTTGAGCTACAAAAGAAAAACATGACTGCTCCAAGGGCTACAATGAAAGAGGGTGATTTGCATGAGTTTCTTGAGATTGATTCTTCTCATTTTGATGGTGCTAGCTCTGATGATTCTGACACATGTGAAGTGGTTAGTTCCAATCCTGTTAGTACAAGCGGTGATAAAAAACTTGAAATGGTATCCATGTCACACACATCATCACCATACCAGGTAAATAACTGCTTAGTTGGACTAACCAATGAATATTTGGAAGATAATAATGTGAGGAAAGAAGAGTCATGCCAGAGCAGCCCCAACCCCAATTATGCCAATGAGGACACTGAAATTAAATTGCTGTCAACTAAAGAACCATCCTTGCTAACAGAAGCTCAAGGCGAAGATTCTGAATGTGGGGAAACAAATAGGGTAACCAGTTCAAGTAAAGCAGTTGATGGAAAGAAATCTCTTGAAGGCCTGAGGATATTGCTTGCAGAAGATACACCAGTGCTTCAAAGAGTAGCAACCATAATGCTTGAAAAAATGGGAGCTTCTGTTGTTGCTGTAGGTGATGGACAGCATGCAGTGGATGCTCTCAGTTGCATGCTAGGTGTTGAAGACTGTAGAAGGGAGTCTCTCCAGAAGGAAAAAAACACAAGATCTCAAGCAGAGATTTTGGCTTGCCCTCCATATGACTTGATCCTAATGGACTGTCAGGTATGAACTAGCAAAGCATATATAGATATAGATAATGTTTTAAATTTCAAATATATAAATTTGTACATAGAAACTTAAACACCTAAATTGACATATAGTAGTCACAATTCAAATAAGTGCGGATTTCAGCTTTGTAAGATTCGAATAGATCCATTGTTAGCTGACATCGACCAAAATCCATATTTATTTGAACTGCGAACACTACATGTCGATTTGGGTCTCTATTCATTCTGTAGAAAAGAAAAATCTACTTTTAGTTAACAACTAGGATTTCAGTTTTGGCAATACATGAATACCAACAACAATTACCGTACAAAGGTAGCTGGTAGTGCCCCAGCATATATTTTCAAAATAAGTAAATATCATATTGAATTTTAGCTTAAATGTCCTGATTCTTTTGTCTCTGTGAAAAACAAGATGCCAAAGATGGATGGCTACGAGGCAACAAAAGCAATCAGGAAATCAGAAGTGGGAACAGGCTTGCACATTCCCATTGTTGCTCTCACAGCTCATGCAATGTCATGTGATGAAGCCAAATGCCTGGAAGTGGGCATGGATGCTTACCTAACAAAGCCAATAGACTTCAAGCAGATGGTGTCCACCATTCTTTCACTCACTAAAAGATCATCCTGAGTTCCTCACATATAAAGCCAAATTCAACAAAGGGTTGGCTTAGGCATCCTAGAAATGTTTGGAAGCTAAGTTTACCATATATTAAAGGCAAATCATAGCTTGACATATGTATTCTTGAACTATAGTCCAATTTTCCTGACTTAATTCACTTCACTAGCACCAGTAAATGGCTGAAGCTTAATGCTCTTATTCTGATTGCATATTACTGCACCGAGCACATGATGAAACTTAAATGTTTACAATTCTATCTGCATATTGCACAATTGGAATAAATGAATGAATAAATATAACAAGGCAACAGGAGTATAGGCCCCGTCGCAGTAAACTTAGTAATGCAAGCATGTACCTTTGGATTTTGATTATGAAAGATTGTTACTGTTGAGAAATTTTTTTATTCTCCTCTTGTGAAATGATTTTTGTGTTTCCATGTCATTAGATGCAAGACAAGAAATAAGATCCATTATACACTTACATTCTACTATATGTCTTAAATTTTGAGATTAATTTTCATTATACAATTAATGAAATATAGTATGCTTTTGAGACGAATATAATATCATACAACTGATGAAATGAGTGAAAGGAATTAATTTTCTCATCCAACTACGTTTTGCTAGAATATATGTGATTTTTAAGGTAGTATATATTTTTTTTAAGACTTTTTGTTTGTGATGAGATATGATTAATTGATTGTGTAAAAACATTTACATTGACAATATACAAAATTTAAATTTTAAAAAACTATTTCCCTTGCATTAAGAAATTATTTCACATTACTATTACTCAAGTGCACAAACTGAGTTGAATGGTGTGACTTGATACAATTAATTGTTGATGAGAGTAACAGGAGAGATGAATTCCCCTTCCAAATATTGAGATAATCTAAGTGGATATTATCTCTGCCGATAAATTTTTTCTATATTAAGGTGTTTTTCATACTTGAAGCCTTGATTACACCATATTAAGAAATGTGATTTTTTTTTTTTTTTTTGAAGAACTCTTGTACTTTACACTAAGAATATTTAGAATTTTGGACAAATAGATGAAGTTTTCAGACTCCCTAATTCCATATCGATTTAGAAAACTTCACTCTGCTGTTTCATACCTAAACAAATGCAACTTTTTAACCCATTTTGATGAGGATTGTGACGAAGGTTAAATGATAACAGGCGGCGTTTTCGGCTTTTTGTGGCTTTTCTTTTAGTTGTTGCAGGTTGGGCTTGATGGTCACGCTGGCATTATTTTTGGGGGTCTTAACGGTGCCTAAGCCCAATGCAATTTAACAAGTGAAAAAAAAAACCAAAAATGTTAATCGGCCACGGGCCACGGCTTGATGATCAGTCACTGATTGTGGTGATAAAATAACAGCCAGAAAAATACATTAAACCCATAATAATGGCCCATGCAGGTCTCGAACCTGCGACCTTCGCGTTATTAGCACGACGCTCTAACCAACTGAGCTAATAGGCCGATTGATAGTTTGATAATTTAAAGTATTTAAAACATTGTTTTCCCGTACCACGTCAGCCACTGCCGAGTAGTGAATGCGATTTATCGTACAAAAGAGCACAACAGGCTTCTACCAACTTATTGTCTCAATATTCAAAATATGTGATGTCGTGAATTAGGAAGACATCGAGCCCAACCATTTGTTATTAGATTACACATTTGATGGAGCCAAGATGCCACATTCTCTATCAGATTCTCAACTAAGGCACTTGTTTTATTGTTCATTTATGTCCAGAATTGATTTTTGTTTTTTTATGAATATTTGTAGAATTGGTTTCAATCACCGCAAAACAAACAACATAAAAATATGACAATAATCAATTTTTGAATCTAGAATCGAATTTAGATGCACCAAACATGCATCCAAACACACACTAAGAAGTCATCGTCAACTATAAAAACTCGCAGTTGTTTGCTTTAACTGGACTAGCCATAAAAGTATTGTTCTTGCTCCTACAATGATACATAGGTTAAGAAATGGACATTTTCTTCTTCATAACTTGATTTCGTTTATTTTATCCTAAAACTATTAACGTTATTCTTCTCCAATTCAATGAGGTAATTGTATGAATCTATGAATATTTTCATAGGACTTGAGTTAAATTGATTTGATTTTAAAATTCAAAGACAAATTAGATCAATTCAATTTCATTTGTTAATCATTTCAAATACAATCTAATATATTTTAAGCACCAAAATTGATTTCTAAATCAATTCAATTTCTATTCTATTTAATCATCCCAAATATCTCATTTAATTTATAAATTAAATCAATTCATGAAATAATTTAAATCAAATCAATTTTTTTCTTCTAATTTTAATCATTCCAATAACACTTTCACCCTAAATATAGTGTCGGTCGATCCAACACATGAATTAAAAGATAATATAAATTGTATTTTAATTTAAGTAATATTCGAAACTTATTAATGTTAGAGGTAATAATGTAATCATCATATCATCATGTTTCTAGGATAGAATAAAACACAGCCAACAGCCCAAATTCAGGGACCGGAACATTGTTATTTGTGATCAATTAATTAATAATAATCGCTTCGCTTGCTTCTTCTGTTCACTTGGATTAAGTAGCCCAATATCGCCACAGTTGAGGCAATAAACACTCCTATAATCCCTTGCATGACACGATGATCTCCAAATGCTTACGCTTGAAGGCCAGCTCTGAGAGTTTTTTGTGTGAGGCTGCGTAATCTTTGAAAAAAGCATCCTCATCCTAATTATTACAAATTGAAAATCATCAGTGGTTGCGTCTAGCTAATTAAAACCACGCTGTATGTATATATATATATATATATATATATATATTCCTCTGAGGGCCAGGCATCATTATACATACCTTTGCATATATTTTAACATAATTGCGGAACCCAGGATCCTCCAATAGAGCGTTGTCTGTGGGAAGCGGGAGTCGAGGCTTGCCAATGGAAACCGGCTGCCGTGGAGCCTTTCCTGACGATTCTAGTTCCCTGTTTAATCATATGAAATTTCAACTTATACATCACTTGAAATAAACAAAAACAAAACAGCTTAATTAATCTCACCATGTAATCAATCATCTTACACAAAATAGGAGTTATCAAACTTCAAAGTTTTCCTTGTACGTTGACCTTGAGAGCCTGAGGGTTCATCATGTGCTTCA
>JAVHNL010000092.1:0-25000 GCA_031216105.1 Dalbergia cultrata
GAAAAAGTATCCCGAGCTTCACATTACCTATTGGGGCAACATGCTTCCTGGTCTATTCTTTTTCATCATAATTTTGTGCAGTTGCTTTTGTAGTGCTCTTCTATTCTTCCATTGTTACAAGTTAATGTCATCCACTGCAGAGATCCTAGTGCTCTGGCATATGCTATAAAGCGATCATGCGAAAACAAGGCTGAAGTTGTGTCCTTAGATGAGAAGGAAAGTGGAATGAGGGCAACATTGAACTTGGGTCATACATTTGGTCATGTGAGTGGTTGTCTTTTTCCTGGTTATTGTATTATTTTATGTAATGTCCTGACAAATGTTATAACCTACGCTATAAATTCATATTTCTTCATGAGCACGGATAAACCTGTCAACATAATAAGCATAGAGTAAATGGAGACATGGATTGTGTGAGAAAAATTTAGCAGTTAACATGGTCTGCAAGCTCATGTTCCAAATCAGATTGGTCTAGTTATTTCGAATGTGTAGTGTAAGTTTTTATAGAACATAGAACATGAAAAATGTTAAGAAATATATATATATATAAATAGTCTTTTGTTAGTTATTTTTGGTAATGAAAGATAGCCTTGAATGTTAGATTAATTAATTATGCCCCTTTGATGCTATATTGCTGTCACTGTGATGACTTCAAAAACTTCCAGCTTTCATAATTTCTCAACTTATTTATATATCGTAACTTTTAGAATGTAATGCGTAAAATATAAGAATGTGTATGTTATTCATGGTAAGACTTTCATGTCATCAAATATTCCGAAAAATTGTTTCTGCATTTTCTTTTATCAGTAAATTTCCTTCTCTGATTTGAACTCTCCTTCCCTTGGCACTGATTTTAGGCAATAGAAACTGGGGTCGGCTATGGGCAGTGGCTTCATGGAGAGGCTGTTGCAGCTGGCACGGTATTTTCATTTTTCATTTCTCAAATTTCAAATAAAATCATTATATCTACTTCTGCATATTTCCATAGTGAGTATCTTTCTTTTAACACTGGATCCAATTTGAGGGAAACTGTATGCCAATATACAGGTAATGGCTGTTGACATGTCATATCGCCTAGGTTGGATTGATGATTCTATTGTGAAGCGAGTTGGAGACATTTTAAAACAGGCTAAGTTACCTACTGCACCTCCTGAAACCATGACTGTGGACATGTTCAAATCTGTGATGGCGGTGAGGATCTTGATGCTTTAGAGCTCTTTTTATCCTCGATTTGCTTTTATATTGATTAATGGTTAATTTTATTTTGGTTTGTCAGGTTGATAAGAAGGTGGCAGACGGGTTGCTAAGGCTTATCCTTCTAAAGGGTCCACTAGGCAATTGTGTATTCACAGGGGATTATGACAGAAAGGCGCTAGATGATACACTTAATGCATTTTGTAAGTCATGATCTTTAGGTTCAATGTTTCCATTCCATTGTTTTACAACCTTTTTTGCGAGTGCTTGCGTCTGGTGATAACCTTACTTGTAATTTTCCTGTGTTCTTTGAGTGTATGCCACCCTTTGGTACCATTATATAGGCAAGAGTCTACTACAAAGTTGTATTATTAAAATTTGAGGCATGATCAATAATTATTATCCGGGCAGATCATTTTCTTCTAGTCTTTTCCTTTAGGTGGTGTTCTAAGAGAAGCTGTTCCAGTTGCGTACTCGTGTGGAGTTTGGAAATAAGCAGTTTTCATTTTGATGGGGAGAGTTTAATGGAATCACACTTAGAAGTAAATTACCGGGAATGTATACAAGCACTAGCAGATTGTTCATAATTGGTTATCATTCTTGAGAAATATGGCTGCATTTTCTAATATGCCATCACCCAAAAACTTCTAACTGGCCTGTATACGTTCTATTTCATGATGAGCCAGAAAAGTTCATATACAACTCCAAATCTGGTCTCACCAAAATCAAATCAAAGCCTAATCATAAAACAGCTAAAAGGATACAATAAAGGCAACCTAAATCTGCCTCTATTGCATTCCAAAATGACAGACCAGTAGTGGCTGGTAGGTTTTCTGATCTTTCATTTCGCAGACTCTAACTTGACTCCATCAGGTTTGCATATGGAGACGCATATTCTCGTGACCACAGTGTGCTTGAATGGCAAGGGTCTTTAGGCTCCCTGGACAAATTTTTCCTTCCTTATCAAATATATTCTTGTCCAGGGGCACAGCACACCTTGTCTTTCCCAAACAATACTGCACAATGACAAAAGGAATGTTAATGTAACTAGTACTAAATACAAAAGTGAGAACATCTGAACATAGCAACCTATGCATGTGAGAAAAAAACTAAAGTGAGGTTGTGTTGTTTGACCTGTTCCACCACTTTCCGGCTATCTGGAGAAGTGCACTTTCCTAGGAAGAGATGTCCACAGTCGCCTACTGGATCACCATAACTTGCAAAGTTTACACGATCAATTGTTTTGTTGTCAGGACACGCCAGGTTTGCTGTTGGTTTTGGACTGTTCACATTGGTGCTTACCACATTCTGCTGTCTCCTCCATGTCTTTACATTTGGTGGATAATCTTCCCTTATTATGCTGCAAATTGTATCTCTATTCACCGTTTGGATCATGATACCATCTAGGTTCCCTCTCATTTCCTCTAGTACAACAATAAGATTTTCCTTTGGCTTCAAGAACGCCCTTGGAATGTGATACCTGAAAACACACAAGATGGAAATAAAGTTTCGGCTCCTAGTATTTACCTTTTGTCTTATTGCATGTAATTTAGTCTACTTACACGGATTGAGTAGGATCTCCCAGAGGAGAAAGGTATGATGCCCAGTAACGGCCAATGCTTTTCCCGTTCACCCAAACCATGCCTTTGGACATACTCTCCATTTCAATGGCAACAGGATTATGTCCTTCGGGTGCATCAAAGTAAGCCTGTTGTTGATGAACATACAGTTGAATCATAAGATAGATTGGTTCTTTACATATCAATTTTCTTTCAAATGTATATCCCGTTTGTTACATGAATATGTTTTACCAATCCGGAGTGCCTACCTTGTACCATGAAAGAGCAGGAGTTAGTCCCTTGTCAACTTTGGTCCACTGAAAGCTGTGAGAACCCTGCTCTGTGAAAATGTTCTGTTTTTCACCGTCTAAGCCTACCTGCAGCACAGTCATAACTTAGATCCATCATCCATGTCTCAAAACTATCCACTTGGGAATTATTCTCTACGTGTGAAGTTCTTATAGTCACCTTATGCCACCATCCATTGTATGTCAGATCAAGAGTATCAGTCTTAAGGCCATGCAGTGACACGGTTCGGACACCAGCAACCCTGTGCTCCAAGTAGGATCCACTATCCTAAAGTGATTTAAAATGGCATATTTATGAGTTCCTAGACTGTGCTGCTTGAGAAAAAAGGAATGACTGATCAAAGAGTAAACTAGGTTTGAAAGCATTACAGGGAATCCAACAGTTGCCCCCAGGATTGATATGTTATTAACTCCTGGCCTCAAGGATATTTCTTCTCTGAAGACAAAATCCTTTTCATTGTTGTTTCCATTCCCAGATCCTACAATAACAGTGCAAAGTTGAGGGATTGAACAAACGCATAAATAAAGCACCCTCCTGCAGTTTGCAATTCCATCCCAAAATAGATGTAAGGTCCTCCCTTATCTTGCATTTTCATGTGAAAGCCACATTGAACATGAGGCCTCGGAGTTTAACTTGAAGAAATTATTCTTATTAAGCACGGCAGAGATCAGTGTGTTCAGAGAGAATATTACCTACATATTCACCATTAACAAATGCATGGAGAAGATGACCCAGAGATGATACTTCAAGCACAGTCTTTGAGGGTTTGGCATCCGAGTCCAGTTTTAAACTGAACAATGGAGAAAAAGCACCAACAGATTTATTGAAAGAAAAAGGCAAATCAGCGCAGTGCAGTGACTCCTGAGAGTAAATTGTTCTTAAAGTAGAGATGCAGATTAAACAATTGTCAAGAACCATGCATTTTTAACAACACTTACCTTGTCGTAAACCATAGATAATCAGATGCATCCTTGGTTGTGTGGAAGTGCTCTAAAGGCTCCATTGATTTGAGTGGAGAAGTATTTGGAGTAGGAATTGTCTCTTTGACCATTGTCCATTGGAGATTGTTAGCAACGTCTGATTTCTTGTAGCTTCTTTCATTGTGTTGTGAAACAATCTAAGTGAAATTGCAGTGCATTTAATTAACTGAAGATTAGCTTGGCTGCAAGCTTTGAGCTTAAAAGGATGAGATTGAGATGAGAATTTGTATACAACCATTTGCGTGTTGTAGACAACCGTTTTGCAATCGGGAAGTATGCTTATGGAACGTGGGGGAAGGTAGTATTTGGCACCTCTGAATTCCACAGTTGCAGGCAATAGAGTGTTGTTGTTAGACAAGAAAGCAGCGCATGTGTTTCCTGTCCCCTCATAAGCTCGACCCTACAAAGAATTCTCATAGTTAATATACTCTATACTATCCCCTTCTACCATTTTTTAAGTTTAAAAAAAAAAAATTAGGCAAGCATCAGTGCAGCCTATGTTAATCTTTAATGCAGAGTTTAGCGTAGCTGGTTCCAAGCCCGGATAAAAGAGGAGGCTTGTGTTAGGCCAATAACCAATGAAAAATTTCGTTGAATCTTTAAGACATGAATCAAAGATAGGAGGATACTCCTATAATTAGAGAAAGAGGGAGACTAGAAAAACTATATGTGAAACAATTACAAGATATTTAAATGTTGTTGATTTAAACATAAATATAATCTATGATAAAGTACTATAACACTCCACCTAATGATACAAGGCGTAATAGTTGTTGTTGTTCCTCTAATGAAATCACTACAGGCCTACCTCTAAGTCATCACTGAACTTTTTCACCGATGGAATTCCCCATAGCAAAGCTTTCTGGCTAAGTTTCAGAGCAGCATGCAAGTGTTGCAAGTGACCCCATTTTGGTTCCTTCGGCAGACCTAAATTCAGAAACAAAAGCACCACAAACATAAGGTTATGGATAATGCTTTACTAAGCGCAGTATCCTAAAGGTTTACGTTCTGCTATCCGGGGAACCAAAATTTAATTTCTATGAGGGTCCACGTGCCAACCATATTCATCAAGAGGAGCCTCATCATAGTACTGAGTTGTTATAAAAGATGCTGCTGTTCTACCAAAATTTGTACCACCATAATACTGTCAAAACAGATAAAAAAGCATGTTATCTATCAGAATGGTTCTCTTTTGGTATTTTGTCAATCATTTTGCGGCAAAGCTCCAACGGAAATTATTAAAGCTGTTTACCATGTAATAGTTAGCAAGAGTGCCATTCTTAGAGAAGAAACGAGCAACGGAGAATGCGATGTCTTCAGCAGTTCTTTCAGATGGGGGGTCTCCAAATGCTCTATACCTGTAATGACCAAGTAATCCCAATTAACATGAAGCACCTAAACACAATTTTGATGTAATGGCTTGAGACATTGAATGGTGCACTTACTGAGCCGTCCAATTCTCAGTCCATAAAGTTGGCTTATTTGGGCCGTCAGGGCCAACAAATGTATCTCCACAGTTCCTTCCATTGCAAGTATTTATCTGCATATTTTTAAGATTCTTCCAATCAATTTCCATTGACCGTGTTTTTGGTCAGGGGGTAAAAAGTCGGAGTAATTTTTCATGGATAAGTTTCATATGTAATTTTATACATGAAACTTATTAAAGGAAAATTTAGCTCAATTTTATCCCTCAACCAAACATAATGAGAATAGAAAAAGAAGTCATCATATATAGGAATTGAATGAACCTACCACTGGACCTGGGGCATCTGATTGCTTGCACATAATCCATGGAACTCCAGTATCTAGCCCCACGGCCATGTCTCCTGCCCAACGGACATACCGCGTCCCGTGTTCTTTGTACGCCTCTTCAACAGTGGCGTATTCATTTTCAATCTGACAAATCAACATTGAAATGTAAATCTAGTGCAGCAAACAAGAGTAACTGAATTCAACACATTCTTATTGTTCACTTTCTCACTTCAGTTGTTAACCTGTGACAAAATAATTGGACCTCCTTGAGAGGAAAAAAGCTTCTCATCCGTCATCTTTTCTACGATCATTTTGGTGAACTTTTCCATGTAGTACTGCATATACAAATTGACGGCCATTTATCCTATTTTAAGAAGAAATTTTGTGACTTTAATAATCAGGTAGAACGGCTACCATGAAAGGTTGATTATCTGATCTGAAAGTAATGTTGGGAATATCTCTTAACCATACCGGCAATCCTCTGAAAAGTTGCCAACAATGCAAGATGAGGGGAAGATCAATGTTCAGTGGTATTGTTTCAAATATTTGGAAAGAAATTTGAACCCACATGAAGAATACCTCCATACCCATAATTCCATTCAGCCTCAATGAATGGCCCAATTCTAAGTGTTGCATACATATTATGCTCCCCAATCATCTTTATAAATTTAACAATATCATAATTGCCTTCAAAATTGTACTGCCCAAGCCACAAGGATAACAAGCACTAACATGTTAGCATTAGCTTACTATATAATCCAAGTAGTGAATAATAGTCTTACACAAAGCTGGTCTTAAATCAAAACAATGCAGACATTACTTGGCCCTGCAATGGTTCATGAATGTTCCAAAAAACATAAGTCTGAATCACATTGAGCCCTCCTTGTTTGGCTTTATTTAAAATGTCTGGCCACATCTAACAAAAAAAAAAGATGAGTGTATAAGAAATGAACCACATGATAAATCCAAAAATTCCTTATTGACCAAAAAATAATGCACTTGTACCTCTGGAGGACTACGGGGATAATGAATTGAACCGGAGAAGAGAAGCATCCTTTTGCCATTGATGATCAATGACTTCCCATCATAGGTCACACCATTCTGTGCACCATGGCCAACAACTATATGAACGAACAGTGCAACAAGTGCCGTGAACAAGAAGCCTCTACCTGTGTGTAGCATCATATTTTTGGTTGGCAAAAGCTATCCCAAAAAATGTGTTCAAAGCTTCACACACAAGTAATGGTTAAATTCAGTTTTTGGCTTGTCTCCAACTTGAGGATATATGCATAATTGGGTGGTCAAACAGGAGGAAGCAAACACATATGATGTTTGTCTATTGTGATGAATCCACAGTGCTCAATTGTAGTCAAAATTCACGGATTAGCGCTTCAATTTTGTGACTCAGGAGAATGTTTCGGTGCTTCTTCTTGTGTCTGCCAAACAACATGCTTCCTCTGCATGTCTCTGTCACACTTGCTATATTTGATGAGAGAGGGTTGACTTGGTCACAAAAGAAATTCGAAAATGGCAGGGACTTTTCTGTATCACACGTGGCACAATTTCAAGCCCACCCTGAATTCTTGTTGTTTGTGGATTGAGTTTCAAGTCAAACAGGGCGCTATTGCTTACTGTTTGTATTTGAAGGCAACAGAGGAAACATGAAAAATTGGAAACACGGGTTTTCATGTCAATTATAGTATCAATTTGTCATCAATTATGGTGGTAGAGATAAATTGTGGCGGTTGACATTTCCTATTCAGCAGACATCCTTAGTAAATCAATGATGTTTGCTCTATAGGTATATATCTCATTCGAGTTTCACAACATGCTGGGTGTGTTGTACCAAAAAATAGATATATTGACATTGTTGAAAAAGAAAAACTGCATGTCTATATCTTATTTAAACTTTGTGAATAAGCACAGTATTTAATCTCTCTCATGGACAAACATATGTTATAATGTCATGTTATAAGTTACATTGTTACACAACACAATATATGCTTGTTAAACTAAGGTTAAACTAATATTACAACCTAACTTTCATTTCCCACCATCAAAATTTGACCTATTGCTCGAGATTCTTCGCTTTTGACCAAAACTTTGTATTTCAAAATAAAGCTTAAAGGGAGAGCTCCATTTGTATAGATTGCAATCTAAGGTAACGGATCTCTTATCCTCCTACGTTCATTTTTTTTCCCCTCCATTCTCCTTTTTTTAAAATAAAATCAGTTTTGACACGTAGTAATAATCATAATTAAAAGAAAAAAATGTGAAAATAAATCATGAACTATCCCTGACCATGAATTCATTGAGTCAGGATCCGAAATTTGTTGCGATTAAAACGTCATGTTAAATTGTTAAAAATAATAATTTTTTATTGCCAAATAAATAAATAGTTTTTATCACCAAAATAAATAAATAAATAAATAGATAACAACACGATAGAGCTAGCAACGAGTTTGTTGGCGAAAGAAGATTGTTTGGGTGAATGAACGCTTCAACGGCAAAATTTATCGGCCAAAAAGGTTTCGTCTTTCTCTCTCTTTCTCCACACCAATTAAGGCTTTTTAATTCCGTCCCCTCCTAAAGGGTTAGGGTTTCCACATTTCCCTCATTTTTCCCTTTCTTTTCCTCCCATTTTCCCTCTCATTCTCTTTCTGCATTTTTAAAATTTAGGGTTCGGCATTTCCTTTGTTTTGAGTTTTTTTTCCATTCATGGAAGCTTCTTCTTCTTCTTCGTCTTGTTTTGTGTGTGCATGTTGGTTTTGTTCCACACAGATGCGTAATTGAAGCAGAAAGCAAACAAACTAGTTGGAGGAGGAGGAGGTGGTGGTGAAGTTTGAGCGAGAGAGGTGCTTGTGCTTGTGTTTGTGATTGGGGTCCTCAGGTGAAGGAAGATCTGAGGGTATCGTGTGTGTTTGTTCTTGATTGTTGGGTGGGGTGGTTGAGGTTATTGAAGAGAGAAGGTGAGAAGATGAGCGCTTCGAGGTTCATAAAGTGCGTCACTGTTGGGGATGGAGCTGTGGGCAAAACATGCTTGCTAATTTCCTACACCAGCAACACCTTCCCCACGGTTATTTCTTCCTCCATGTCTTCACCATTTTCTGTTTCTGCTCTTTTTTTTTTTTAATATAATTTTGAAATGAAAAATTTGGATTTCTGGGGTGGTGGGTGGGGGGTTAAATTCCAAAAATATGAAATTTAGAAATGGAAGATGACTATTGTTGCAACAAAATATGTAGCTGTTGGAAGCTACATTGAGAGTTTGTTTGGTTACAGTGTAAAAATGAGATGAAAATTTTAATCGTCAAGCTCCACGTGGAAATTTACAATTTACACATGAAGCTGATCCATGAAAATTTTCTTCCTATTTTTATTCCCCAGCCAAACATACCCTAAATATTAACTTGAAGATTTAAAAGGATAAATGAGGTTTTGGTTCTGAATTTTTCCTGAGGTGGTGTTAGATTTGGAATTGTAGAGTTTTTGGTAAATAGTTTGAAAGAGTTTGTATTGCCATTATCGTATTTTTCACTCTCCACTTTGCTTGGGAACAGGATTACGTGCCAACTGTTTTCGACAATTTCAGCGCGAATGTGGTTGTCAACGGAAACATTGTTAATCTGGGTTTGTGGGATACTGCCGGTAATGCTGCATGATTACATTTTTATTTGTGCATAATTGATGATTTTAGGAAATCTTTCAGGATTTATTGTGTTATTTGTGGAACAGGACAAGAGGATTATAACAGATTAAGACCTTTGAGTTACCGTGGAGCCGATGTTTTCATATTGGCTTTCTCTCTCATAAGCAAGGCCAGTTATGAGAACGTCTCCAAAAAGGTATTCATCCCGCTTTAATGTGGTTTCCCTTGAGTTTTATTTGCACTGCTGCATATATCATTTGACAATAATATGAGCCTCCCGTGTGACCCACGATGAACAATACACTGATTGTGTTATATATTAATTATTATTTGTATTTATGAAAATTTGCTGATGAATTGCATATGTTATGGTTTCATTTTCAGTGGATTCCAGAGTTGAAGCATTATGCACCTGGTGTCCCCATAATTCTGGTCGGCACAAAGCTTGGTAAGTTTATTACTGTCTGATGTGATATTCATATTGTTATATCATGCTTATGCTGCCTTCAAGCTCATTTATGTATATTATGAACAACTGTCTGTGTTGTGATGAAATCATATAAACCTAAGGAGTTTCATGATCAATAAATTTTGACTTTTTTGGAACTTTCCATTATCTGAGTGATGAACTGCTCAATGGGTTCTTTCTGTTTGTCAGAAGGGAGTGGGGGATTGTTGGTGCATTTAATTCTCTTTTATCTTCCCTGCAATTTTTCATCCAATCATCTCTATTTTTTTTTTTTTAACAATGTTTCTGTTACAGCAGTTATGGTCAATGTTTTGGTCTTTCTGGTTTGTTGTCGGTTTTATTATCTTCAAATAATCTCCAATTTTGTTTCACAGCC
The DNA here is from genome assembly GCA_031216105.1 of Dalbergia cultrata. Lineage (NCBI taxonomy): Eukaryota > Viridiplantae > Streptophyta > Magnoliopsida > Fabales > Fabaceae > Dalbergia > Dalbergia cultrata. Next base: position 10,289 of record JAVHNL010000092.1, read on the forward strand.
TGTTTTGTTCTATTGAGTGGACAAATGATTGTGTTAGTTTCCTAACTTGTTCTGTTCTTTTGATCAAAGAGGACTTTCTCATATCATTTTGTGATTTGTAATGATACAGACCTTCGGGATGACAAGCAGTTCTGCATAGACCATCCTGGTGCCGTCCCCATTACCACAGCTCAGGTGAATATTGCTTTTGGTGCTTTGGAATCTCGTTTAGTTGTATAATAAATTAAATCTGACATGTGCATCCCCTTAAAGGGAGAAGAGCTGAGGAAGCTGATTAATGCACCCGCTTACATTGAATGCAGTTCTAAAACACAGGAGGTACATAACTGAATCTTCTACTGATTTTCCCCCCTATTTAACAATGTCAAGTTAATATGTAGTATGTAGTTTTGCATTCATTTCTTGCATTTTTTTTTTTTTGGCAGAATGTGAAGGCAGTTTTTGATGCGGCCATAAGAGTTGTCCTTCAACCGCCAAAACAGAAGAAAAAGAAGAGTAAAGCACAAAAGGCCTGTTCAATATTGTGATTCACTAGGTGTAAACATTTGACTGCCCTCTGTTCTACCTGTATTCCCCTCCGCTTCCTTTCCATCATTTCTTTGTTATTAAAGTTGGAGTCTATGTGGGTGTTCGTCCGACAAATACTCTAGATCCCCTTGAGCATAGCATGCTTCGCTTTCTTGGAATTATTGTCTACTCCAATAGTCAAATTTGCATTTCCTACCATTTTCTTATAACTTCCGTTCTGATTTGTGTATTAATAGACTGGAATATCCCATTTAGGTTAACGATCTTGTTGGCTGAAGATATATTAATATTTAAATTATTCGTATTTCGATATAAAGCTTGGCTGTGTGCAGAGATTTATAATGTTTCTTAGTTGTCGTTCGGTGGATAAAGGGTTAGTCTGGAGCTGTTTCTATTTTTCTTCGCATTTTTTGCTCGCTTAAACTGAATGTTGGGCTGTTACGTGTTATTTCTACAATAAATATTGTTCCCATTTCATTCATCAAAACTCAAGATGTTCTTGACCAAAAAAAAAAAAAGTCAAGATGTTAAGTTCGTCCAAAACAAATGTAATGTTAATTCCGATGAAAGGTCTTTTCTCAACCACTATTTTAATAAAGCCACGATGTTGAGCACTTGAGCTGTACCCTTTTGGTAATGGGAGTAATTTCTGCGTGGATGTTGGCGTGACCTAGGTTGCAAGGTCCACTCCAAGGGTTCCCCGACGAGTCTGCTTACGTAAGAGTGATAAAGATGCCCGCTTCTCATAACTTTGCTGAGTTCTTGATTATCATTTTTTTCCTCGCTTTGTTAATCGAATATTTGAATTGTTGGGACTCAAATATAACATAATAAAATTAATTCCAAGCGATCACATTTTCCATAATCCAGTAACCCATTTTTTAAAAATTTATTTGCTTAGGTTACTCATCTTTAACCAACGATGAATAAAAATAATAATACATAGACATAATACTAAGTGAGATGTGCTATATTTTATTATTGTCTTGTTTAAAATTAATTTGGGACCAAATTTTATTAATATGAGGATAAAAATATACATATCCATATAACAAATAAAAAGAAATTAAAAAATTTGCCCATTTTAACATAGATCCGCCCGTCTGTAACCCACTTCTACTGTCTCTTAACCCATGTCATCGCACGTCTTCAATTGCATCACTAACTTGCTCAATTTCTAGTATCGTAAACCATTTTTGTTACCCACTCAATTATTTAACTTCGAAATTATAAACAAAAAGATAAATAAGTACCAACATGGTTAGGTAACAGATTACATCAAGAAATCACCCAAATACATCCAACTTTACATTTCTCGCCTAAGACTACATTATTAACCCAAATTTTTTTTGACAAAACCCAGTCCATGCTAATACGAACTAAGCAAAGAAATAAACACTCCCAATGATACACCAGAATTCCATTCCCAAAAAGGACGCAAATGACATAAATATGGACAAAATAATGATCTACCTATGAACTCTAAACTAGAAATCCACGACTCTCTGTAAACCTTTGTGCACAACTGGAAGAATTTAAATCTAGCGACTGTGCTACAAATCAATTCTCTTAATTGATGTAAAACTTGAAAAAAAGATCAGGCACGTCCAATAACGACTCAGTCTCATGAGTTACATAGTGAATCGGAGTCCTAACTAAATGACCGAGTAGTTTTTGCCGTCAGCACATATCAGGAACACACAAACTTGTGGTCCCTCGGCTGAAACCGAAAAGATAAATGAAAGTGATCCCTGGACATGCTCAAGAACAAATTGTTCCCAGTCTTAAAAAAAGGCCAATCCAATGTGTCAAACCTTGATGGGTTCATACTTCTCACCAACTGTGCCACCTTTTTGTTTCTGGAACTGTATATACCGCATAGTACTGGCTAAGAAAGCATCAGCAGCTGGATCTGCAGTCGTGGTGTCACTTTGCATCTCATTCATGATCAATTCAATTAGGCTCTGGATGGACGCAACAGTGACTTGTGGGTTTCCCTTTTCGAAGAAGTAAAGATACCTTGGAAACACATGCCACATCAATATTCCATTATATACTGTTGAGAAGCAAAAATGACAGCAATGCTGAAGTATGATTATCAAAGCTAATCTTACTTGTTTAATATCTCAATGAAGAGCATAACTGATCCGGTGCTACCTCTTGCTGCATTGGACATTTGTTGTGCAGCATTTGCAATTCTTAAAGCTCGCTTGAGGCAAAGCAGGACCCTGTTTCAGAGATGGTATGAGTCATAACAAAAACAGTAGGAATCATAAAAGGATAAATTCCCATATTTCTCTTCAATTTTCTTCCCCATATTTCTCTTCAATTTTCATGAGACTAGTCGTACAAGCCATTCCCCATGGCCAAGCATTGCATAGTTTTACATGTACTGTTAAAACCATTATCACTCTTTCACAATTACTCATGTATTGCATTGCATAGTTCTACATTGCTGTTAAGATGGGAATGGATTAGAACATGATTATTCTGACATGTGAATAATTAAAATTCACCTAAAATTACTTCAGTTCAAATAAGCAGCCAATAGGAAAAGCCCTTAACGATTATAAACGCAAGCATTCATCAGAAATTTGAGGTCTTCCAAATGTCATATTAATAGAAACACACCTCTCTCCATCTTTCATGTTATCATGATCATCAACCCAAAACAGATGTGAGCATGCATACACAGCTCTGCACTGATCTGGCTTCTTTAAAAGCTTTGCTGAATACTGTTCAAGGAAAAGGGACCAATTTAGGATTTAGTAGAATAATACATATGATCAGTGTGTAAATATCATAATCAAATAATCACCCCTGTAGCCTTGTGAGTCAAAGTATCCCTGTTCTCAACACCAAAGACGTGCATCCTTTGTAGAGTTCCTATTATTAAATGGATAGCTGTGACCTGTGCTCGGGAATCCTAGTATAACAATGGAAAAGCATAATTGAGCATGGCTTACCCACACAAAATTTATCAATACAAACAATACTCTTCCGAAGTTACCCTAGATCCCATGAAAAGAAAGGGAAGGAGGGAGGGAACAGAGCTAGTTAAGAGTTATATGATAAGACTTACAGAAATTTCTTCTTCATATAGAATATAAGCTTGGGTGAAAAATTCGTATGCAACAGGTTCCAAATCACAGTCATTTGCAGCCTATTGGAGGAGGGAGAAAATAAAAAAGAAAAAAAAAGGAAAATCAGCATACATAGTTAGGAAACAGCATTCTGATGTGCACCAAAAAAATTCCAGTACCTCAGCACATTGCAAGTACAACTGCAATGCCAATTCTGGGGCCGGGACACTTGACAGAGTCTCAATAGTCTGGGATGGAAAAGAATAAAGTATTATCAAAGCAATTAACCAACTAATTGCCCCTAATCTTTGAACAATAATATGAATTTAACAAAACCGGAACCAGAAAGGAGACAATAAACGAATGTCAAATTGTTAGGATTATTAGTTACTGTAAATAGTGAAACACCAACAAATCTTCACATCACCGGTATTATCAAATATTCAATCATTATTTATATATAAGCTGGCACAAATCATCATTATATAAAAGAACTATTTGCTATAGGGAAAAAAATACCTGGTTTAAAAGCTGAAAAATTTTCTTTGGTGTTGCAGATGCATCATCTCCAAAAGGATTTTCATCTTGACCTTGCAGCTGTCTCACCAACTGTAGAGTGAAGTACATATACAGCATTAATTATTGCATTTGGCATAAAAAGAGAAGGGGTGGGGGGGACAAAGTTGAGTTGCAGTCGGTTGATTGCACCAAGGAAAACAGTAGTACCGGACGGGAACAACAATATCAAGAAAGCATAGATCGAATAGTCTTAAGATGTTGACTTGACTTTGATATTATGTTTCATTATGACACTCCACCTGAATGAGGCTCCCACTATGATTTCTATAAGCCAGAATGGAAAGGCAAAGTCAATTTCTATCATATGATGACAACTTGAAGCTTGTAGTCAAAGGCGCCAAAAGGCGCACCTTAGGGACTAAGGCGAGGCAAGAACAACCCTAGTGACTTTCTTTTGCTGAGGCGCTGCCTCTTCAATGAGGCGCATGCTTGTTGCACCTTATAGGCATTTTTCTTTTCTTCCAAAGGCGTTGAGGCAGCGCCTCTGCTAAATGCTTTTTTCCCCCTTTAAAAGGAATGAGAAAAATATTTTATCTGAGGACCCGGTCTGTTGAAATAGTAGGATCTAACCAATATATATATATATATATATTCTAGCATCATCAAATAGAAACATATGTTAGCACCGCTTGAGCTTGAAAACTGGTCTGCCATCACTGCTGTGTTGAGTCAGTACCCCTTGAACTTGAAAGAAATAGAAGAAAAGACAAAAACCAATGCAATAGCGTTGGCACTGCTTGAGCTTGAAAATGGAAGAGAAAAGGCAAAAAAGAACCCATCACTACTGGAGTATTCTGACTCAGTCAAATCATTACTTTTTTACCATCATTTGACCACCACATGAACAAGTATCTCCCTAGAAAAATTATCCAATTTCTAATACTATTCTTTTTAATATTAGGAGTTTCACTATTTCAGTATCTTCAAACCTATAGTAGACAGTTAAATTATGAACTATAGCCTGTAAAACATATCATCAATTTATTATCATGCATTAACTAAAGATTTTATTGTTTAATTTATATGATAAGTTTATACATATTAGCTATATATTTTACAGTTTTTTAATGTCTTTCTTTAGTGAGGCGTGCATCTTTTAGCACCTCTCGCCTTTGACAAACTTGTTACTAACTAAAACAGCTGCCTCCTTTATCAGAGTTGTCGAATAGATGCCAAATCAACTATCTACACAAGCTTCTAGCATGAAATCAGTAGCCTCTGTAGCATGTTACTATACCTATAATCCAGATCAAATTATTATTGTTGTGTTGTGGTTTTTGATTTGGTCTCGAACCAATGCTATTGCTTACAGCATCATCATGGTTTAAGCAGCCAACAAGGTAAAACATTGCACAATAAAAGCAGAAAGCTAATCAACATGATCAGCCAAACCTTTAAAGAAGTAAAAACAAGAGGCGGAACAGTGAAAGGCAGGCGTTTTGGTCCTCCAGCCATTATATGCTTCCTCACAGTTTCTATGATCTGCAATTCAGTGCAAGGCTATTATGACAGAAATTAAAGTAAAAGTCGAACTTTGCATTCACAGCTTTCACATCAAATATCGTTAAACTGAACTTTGAAACCTTAAATTACAAATAAGCATGGCGAAAATTTTAGAGTGATGAACTTAAGTCACCACCAGATTCATGCTTAACAAAAATCTATCTTTGAATATTTGAAAGGGCAAAGCTTAGTTGATAGTTGAAAGGGTGAACAGCATATGCAAAATCAGTACAGAGGAAAAAGTAAGAAAGAAGTGAAGTCAGCCAAAACTATTAACTGCAGTTAGGAGCATAGAAGTTCAAGCAGAAAAAACAGGTACAATTACCGTCATCATAAAGCATGTAAATTATCATCATCATAAGTATGTATATTAGCAATTCACCTTAAACATCTCTTCTAGGTCATCATTATAAAGCATCTGGATTAGACGGGCAACAGAATTTTGCTCCTCTTTGAAGTCATCTTCATCCAACTAAGGGGAAAGCAAAGGGGTAAAAAGGAAAAATACTGTGTAAGAAAGGATAAAATAAAATAATGATTATCCTCTCAAAATAACTAGCATTTTAAGAAATAGCCTTAGATGACTAGCTGTGGAACTGAAATTACCTCATCGTTAGGAGTCCCATCAGAATCCTTGATAAGCCCCTTTATCAGTTCAAACAATGCTTCAACCTAGAAATAAGCCAAGCTATGTTAATACAAAACTCACACCAAGAAGAAGACAAGACAACAAAATAACTCATACCTTGTCCGAACTAGAAATGCGAGTTCCGTTTTTCATAATGCTTTGGATAATAACAGTTGCCATGACCTTATTAGTAGGAACATCAAGGTATTCCAGTACACGAGGATAGTTTGAAAGCTTCAAGGCAGTCATTATATCATTATATTTTTCTAGTGGAGCACTTAACAGAGCCACAACCTGCTTTGTTGCCTTGCTGTCCTCAATTTTCCCTTTGCCAGAGAGTTTTTTCACACATGCTCCCTACCAAGAGGTATATAAGTCAGGGCATGACATTGGCAAAAATTCAGGAATGAATTTGTTTCTGTGAATGAAAAGAACATTCTTCTTGCTATAAATCCAAGCATATACAGATGCATTAAATGTAATAAGACTATTTTCTGACAAATAAATTCAACCAAGATAGTGTATCTACCATTTTTTGAAAGCAGACACACTATCATGAGTTCAGGAAAGATTGTGTTAATAGCTAATTCAGATCAAATGAATTGTATGAAGAGAGCAGTTAACATGAATGAGCAAAAGCATTTTGAATGAAAACATACCAGGACTTGATCTGCATAATCAAGTCGATCAGGGTGGACATGTAGAGTGAAGGTGAGAAGAGATGAATACAATGTTACAACTCCAACAGTGGGCATGTCAGGCTGTGCCTCTATCACCTGCATAATAATGGAGGACCTCATATTTCACAATTCATGAGCATAACAACAACAACAACTAAATATAGAAAAACAAAATAAGAAGGATATAATAAATTACAGATCTATTTAGTTTCAAAAAATATTTTGTGGTTCCATTTTCTGCTTTCAAAACTAATTACAAAACGTCAATTTGTTTTCAGTCTGTTTTCTATTTTCAAAATTTTGTAAAGGAGATTAAAAACAAGGAAAAGGATTTGGTGACATCAAATAAGAAACTCCCTAAGGGAAATAAAAGAAGTTTATTTTCTAGGGAAAAAAAAAATCTTTCACCAGGATAGCTTCCTTACTTTCATACACTAAGCAGTATTGAGCTACACGTGGTTACACTGAATGACGACAGCATCCAAGATTTATTAAACAGAAAACAAGTCCAAAAGTTACCCTGCCAATGGCATTGCTTAATTTGGAAAAAGCTTCCACTTGCAAAAACTCTGGCAAAACCTCTGCACTTGAAGCAGCATAATTTGAAAGCCTTTCCATTAACTGGGACAGCACTGTCTTGATATCAACGGATGGCTGAAACATTGGCATGGAAAATATATATATATATATATATATATATATAGCAACTCAGTGACAAAACATATGGGATTTGCAGCATAAAATTATCATGGATATTTTGGGTGCAATGTCATAGTTCTGAACAAAATATGTAATAGCTACTGCTGAGCATTTGCTTTAACTATTCAATCAATCCTGAGGGGAAAGCAATGCTTAAGCTTTTGAAAGATCTAGTCCATGATATATCCTTAGCTATTAAAACATTAATGTAGAATGGCTCCCCTAGAAAAAAGGTCACTTTACGATAAAAAGTGACAACTAGCACTCAAAAAAGCAAGACACTAATTTATTTAAAGAAACTATTAGTAATCCTGTGCCATGGACCTGCAAAATATGAATCCCAAAAATGATTACAGAATGTAATGTAAAATGCTTCATTGATTGAAGGTTTGTAACATAATCCGCAAATAAATGCATAATATCGCTAGGTTGGCTTCCATCTGTTGCATATGGACACAGACAAATGGTAGAATTATTTAATGCAAGTTTCAACTTAAAACCATATTCTTAAGGAAAATTTTGAAGATGCCAAATGAAGCCACTCCTCAAGTTCCAACTTCACAGGTATTACTGCTGATAGAAACCTGTGCAGCAGTTTGAAAACTCTGAGGATGTGCAATTTATTACATTGTTGTTTCCTTCAATTTTTTATTTTCAAGATCAGTAATTATCTTGTAGATTTTTAGTGGATTTGATGAATAAAATCTCTCGTGTTTTGGAGAAAGAAAAGACACATACACACACACACACACACACACACAAAACAAAAAACAAAAATATATGCCTGCTCCAGAAGTAATACCAAAAATGTATGCCTCCTCCAGAGGTAATACCAAAAATGTATGCCTCCTCCAGAGGTAATACCAAAAATATATGCCTCCTCCAGAAGTAATACCAAAACTGTGCAAAGTTCACTAACCTGAAGCTGAGGGCAAGCACCCAACAATACATCAAGAGTTTGCAAGTGATACTCGTCAGGGAAGACTTGAATTATGCAATCCATCAAGTAGAACTGGGCCAACTCATCTTTGCAATTCACAACCTGTCAAGGTGAGGAATGCCTATGAAAGTGAAAAATGCCTTTGACAAATAGAAATAGAAATATAAATAACAAAACAACATATTAGGCCTATGTACCCAAAAATTAAACAAAACAACAAATCAAACCTGCTCCAATACTCTGGGAAGCACAACATCTTTGTACATGTCAAGGTCAACACCCTCTATCTGACCGAGTACATGGAGATTCTTCCCAACCTAAGCACATATAAGGAGAAAAAGAAAAGAGAAAAAAAAGACCAAGCGAAACCTTCCATAAGCATTTGATCATGTATGCAATCCCATTGCAGTGAAGTATACCAGTTACAGGCTTCAGATATTACAAGATCGCGCAGCTCACTCCTTTCTTTCTCCCGTTTCTCCTTTTCCCGGGCAGGCCCCTGCAGACCAGAAAGCCCGACAGCAAGCCTCAACTCAGGGTCAGCTAAGAGTATGAATGATTCACATGCATTACTACACCTGCATGACCAGAAATCATGCCCTCATGACATGCAACTATTGTGACGACATGCATGCCCAAACATGAGAGCTGTAACACTGTGCAGGCGATTTAACCAACCTGATGTTGCATCCGCACCCAAAGTTTGTTCATTTCCGTGAAATTTTGAAGTACAAACTCTACAGCATCTGCTACAGTGTCTGCATCCCTACAGATGTCAGAGTAGACATTCACATATCAGGTTGAATCTCAAATTGGTGCAGCTTGAAGTCAATACAATGACACTGCCACTGCCCCCATAATCATGAAAAACACATTCTAATCAAAGATAAGCCAATAAAAAAAATAAAAATGATAGAGAGATAAGGAATCGGGGTGAAGGAGGATCCAATATTCTAATAACACCAATAGTGTACATCAACATTGCAAATGTGCAGTGATTCAGATTAGGTTGGTGGTCATGATAGAACCAAAAGAAAGGGTCATGCTGAAAGGAACCAGCACCTATGTCCCAAACATTTAGAACCACTGAATCTGTTCATCACAACTTCAAATCTGGACCAGTTAAAAAGGCCCCAACTCAGGTTCACTTCAAAAGTATAAACTAAATCTTGTCCGCTTACCCTTCATACTCAGAACCAATATCCGGCAATTTGTCCCTACTAACTTGAGATAGATAACTTCTGAGAAAGAGTCCACGAACAGGGTGCTGAATGCCACGACACATCTCCACAAGATCCTTTAGAACATCCTTAGCAGGAGCTTCTTTGGATTTGATGTATACCGATCCTACTGTACATAGGAGATACCTGAAGATGACCATAAAATTAAAACATCATAATTAAGCAATAGATCAAATGCAAAAGAACGTACACAAAAACTGACGCAACTTCAACACTCTAAACTCTTCTCATCCAAACAGCAGCTTCAAAATTACCAAAACACATGTCAAGGCAACAGTCATAAAAGTTGGATGCGATTGGTTTCTTAGCAAGCGAAATGATTTTCATCATTATAAAAGATCAATCTCAACAACGAGCAATTAGAAGGAATCAGCATTAAACATCAGCACTATTGCACATAGCTACACGTTTTAAAAATAAAAAATCTATCCTCACAAAGCAAAGCTTAACAAATACTCCTACACAACTAACTACTCCTTCTCGCCATCGTGGCAGCAAAAGCAAAGGTATCTTTTATATAACATTCGAGAACAATTTTCTATCATGAGCGTTCTATAATCAACGAATGCGATGACAAGAACAAATGAACAAGGACTTCGGCCAAACCGTGAACTTACAATCGAGGCAAAATGTTGCCAGCATGCTGGACGAGTTCATAGAGATCAATAATGGAGCAACCGCGACGAGTCTCTTCCTCGAAAAACATCTCCAGCTTCCTTAACTGATCAAATGCGCGCATATCTAAAGCACCAAAAAAAAAATCATAAATAAGATATGCAAAATCGAAACAACGAGAGAACCAATTTCCCGAGCCAGTAAGATCAAATAAATAGAGAAGAAGGTGGATCTGAGAGAAGAACTGACAGAGTTCGTAGTACTTGTGAGGGGAAAGCTTGGAAGTCCTGAGCTCGGAGAGCATCTGAGCGGAATACTTGAGAGCATCCCTGAGATTGTTGGAGTCCTGAGGCGAATCGGAATTGGATCCAAATGAATCGTGATTTTGAAAAGGCGAATCTAGAATTAGCGTGGAAAAGAAGAAGAACAGGAAGGAGAATATGGAGAAGAGAGAGGTTAGGGTTTAAAAAGGAGTTACCAATGCGCGGTGCATGTAGAAGGAATTCTGCTGCAGGCCAGCGATTCCGGCGGCCAGAAACTTCTCTTCGTCTTCGGTTCCGTCTAGCATCATTTTCTTTTTCTTTTTCTTTTTCTTTTTTTGTTTTAGTTCTTTGTTTCTCTCTGCGGTGGTGGAGGGTGGACTTTGGGCGAGTTCGCTCTTTGTTTCGATCCCCCCCTCTCTCTCTCTCCAACTGCCGGTCCAACGAGGCTTGTTTTGTTTGTTATTGGTTATTACTCTCTCTCTCTCTCTCTCTCTCTGGCGTTTGGGTTGGCCTGCTAGCTAGTAACCAGTAGTGCCCTTGCGTGCGAGCGCCTGCCGCTTGGGATGTACGTAATGAAAAATGTGCTTCCTCTTGATCTCGCACTGTTTGACATCATTGCCAATGGTTCGGCTTGAGGCGATGGGATGGCTGGTCTTAGGAAATGGTGAAAAATAAAATCAAGTCAATTATTTTAGAGATGTATTACATGTACTCGTGTGAATCGAATGGTATCTGCTACATAATCAATACAAATAATTTTTTTTATTATTTTAAGAGTTTAATTTTAATACATTAGTATAAAATAATTTTCTAATATTATATAATCATATGTTATCTTATTAATAAAAATGTTCAATCAAAGTAAAAGAGATTAATTAAAAAAATTAACTAGTAAACATTCATTTACGTCTCATATTTTTTTCTTAGGATGTTTTGATATAGTTCCCATCACTTATTTCTATATAAGTTTTTATACTTTCAAAACAACTTAAACTCATCCAAATTATAAATGGAAAATATTAATGTGAATGCCAAATTATAATGTTATAAAATGTTACATAAAGTACCATAGTACAATATGAGAAAATTACAATAAAACATAAAATATAAAGTTTTTCATTCATAATTTGATTGTCGTTTATGTTTTGAAAACATTACGGATATAAATAGGACAGAAATCTTAAAACTAAACTGAAACCATAAAATATGAAGAGAAAAGATAAACTTACACCATACATTTACACCAAATTAAGAGTTATAAAGTAGTGTAAAAAGTTGTAAACCAATATGTAAATAGTTTTTACATATTTTTTTACATATTAGTTTATAACTTTTTGCATATTGATTTACAACTTTTTATACACTGGTTTACAATTTTTAACTTAGTGTAAGTGTATAGTGTAAGTGTGGTGATGGTTATGTATACTCCTCAAATGTGAATGCTGCAAATAAGGCTTTAATTTTAGAACAAAAGTAAAATGGGTGGAAAACTTATATTTGGACAAGGTGATTGGGTTAATTGTTTATTTTTTTTAACACAAAATATGTTGAAATGGTGCTATTTTATATTAAATTTCAAGCTAAATGTAACATTCTAAATTTTAACTCACTAATATTAGAGCTGTGTTAAGGTTAACTATTAGTTATTATACTATAGTCTCATAAATTTTTCTAATAAAATAAGGTATAAGGAAAATAGTAGCAATAATTTCCTTTTTTTTTAATAAAAATCAAGCTAGAAGCCTTGCACGTAGATAAATCGTGTACGTCTTCATTTGGACCACTCCCCTATTATTCTTTGATGTGGTGTCTATTCTGCTTCACGAACATCTAGACCCTTCCGTTTCCAAGCGGCTTAGTCTACTCATGCCCAATATCCAGAGGTGGTCTAGGGAGCTTGGGGCTGTGGGGTGGTGATGTTGTTAGGTGTATGGAAGAGGTTCGTAATGATTCTCAGAAATTTAACGAGGAGGTGTTGGGGAATGTTTTCAGAAAGAAAAAGGAGCTTGAATCCAGCATTGTAGGTATCCAACGGAGTCTAGAATCTTGGGACTCAACTGCTTTATAGTTGCAGGAGAAATCTTATAGGAAAGAGGATAAAGAGGTGCTTGCCCACGAATAACTTATTTGGTATAAGAAATCTCATGAAAAATGGGTGAAGTTTGAGGATATGAACATCATATTTTTTCATAAGCAAACAGTGGTTAGAAGACGTAAGAATAAAATTTATGGCCTAACTCTTGATGATGGGTTGTGGTGTACGATTGAAGAGTTGTTGAAAGTGAAAGCACAATCCTTTTATTATAAGCTATTCTATAGAAATGATGTGTCTTGTACTTATATTGACCCTTGTTTTATTCCTTTTTCTTCATATTGATTATAATAGTTTCATGATTCTCTACAGCAAAATCATACGAAAGGAAAGAAAGAACCTAATCACAAAGAATTTGATGATCAAATAGATGGAGAGTGAAGGGGATCAAGATCATTGGATATGATAAAGAAATTTGATGCTACACTTCATGATAAAGAACTTTGATGCTACACTTCATGATTTATTAGATCCTTTTGTTATGTGGTTTTGAAGTAGTATTTTGTCGGTATTACGACTTAGCTTCTATGTATGAGCTTGTCACGAATTAATTGATTTACAATATTTTTTTGTTTTTTATTGTAATATTTTTGTTTAGACCAACATATTGCAAAAAAACTATATATATATATATTGAAATAGGCAACACTTGTAGAATTGTTCCTTATAAATACTAGTATCATTTATAAAACCGTTGTCTATTGGGGTAGACAACACTTGGAAATCGTTGCCTGTAAATAATAATACATATTCTAAAACCATTGCTAATTGAGATAGACAACATATGAAAAACTGTTGCTTATAACTAGCAACGCCTTTTAAACCATTACTTAAAAATTGGTAACAATTTAAAAAATATTCCAACTACCAATAGTATCCAACGATGTGAATGACAATGGATAAAATCGTTGCCAAATGAAAGGCAACGGATAAAACCATTGTTCAATATGTATCAACAAAATCGTTGTCTATTCAATTAATAAAGGCAATTTTTTTTTTATCGTGGCCGAAAGTACAAAACCATTCCCTAAAAAAATGGGTAACGGTTACATACTCCACATTTACAAAACCAGTGTTTATTCTAAAGGCGACAGTTTTCTTACGTATAGCCACAGATTGTAGCTATTGTTGAAGAACAAAAATGTTATAGTGTACACAATCAGAGTAATCTTAACTATGCTAATTTACAGTATGCAGTCCCTTTGGTTACCTAACAATGTCTGTGCAGAGACTGACAAGTTATCCAGACGGATTATTTGGGGCACGAAGAATAACGCTCAAGGTCTTCATTTGGTTAGTTGGGCTAAGGTGATTAAGCCTAAGAAATTTAGGCGGCTCATTATTCAGGACATCAGGCAGTCCAATGTTGCACTTCTTGGTAAAACAATCTGGAATATAATTTATAAAATACATATGAATTAGAGTTTTGGATCCCTTGCTTGTTTGTTATAAAAAAAAAATTAGGGGTTTTGATAAAGATTATATCTTATATTTAGTGTGATTATAATTTATAAAGATTTGGTGAGAGGTTATTATATAAAATTTAAAACTAAAATATCAATCTTTTAAAATTTTGCACATTCTCTCCCAATTTAAATATTAGTTGGTTATGAGATACTATTGATTTTAGAGTCTTAATATTAATTTTAAGATTTCAAGGATTAAAATTAACAGATAATAAATATTTAAAAATATATTTTTTTATACTTCATTTAATTGGGTTGACTTTTTCTATTTAACTAAGTTTTTGCTCATTTATTAATTAATTATTCTAATAACTCATGAAAATGAGATAACTAATGTAATGAAAAATTAGGGCTGTTACACTAACTAATTAAAATAATCTTATTGTTATTAAATA
>JAVHNL010000093.1:0-80572 GCA_031216105.1 Dalbergia cultrata
TATTTATTAGAATTGATCAAATATTGATCTTTAGTTAAAAAATAAAGAATTGATTGATCGTACATTGAAACAAAGTAAATTCAGATAGAATGAAAAATTCAATGGAATAAGGTTGATTTAAAATAGATTTAAATATAATTAAATAAGTAATTTAAAAATATGAAGTGATTATGTATCAGGTTGATTTTTTTTTTAAGCAATGTGACATTTTTCCAGGTAATGGTATCATATATGCTATTTTTTAAAATTAGATATTTGTTTTAAATAATAATATTTTGTATAAGACATGAAAAAATAATATCAGATTTCTTTGAGTCATTTTTTTAAAAAGAATGTATCATTTATAATGATTGTAATAAATATAATTATATTATATTACCAATCATTATTCATAATTTTTTTATTAATTTTTAGAGAATCTAATATGGAATTTTTTTAATCAACTATATTTACTTATATTAATACCTGAATTCCTCACGACACCAAAAGATAATATGTTATTTTTTCAATAAGTGCATTTAATTATAATTTATACAAAATAAAAAAAATTCGTCACTATTCTTCATTCATGTTGTTTATTTTGATATGAATAATTTTTTTGTCAACAACATATTTATATTTAATATCAGCTGTAACAATCATGAATGATATCAAACAAATTAGTCATAATTTAAACTTTTATTTCACTAGGTTTTAAAATTGAATGAGTCATAAAAATCGAATGAATCATAATTATATTTTGCATGTGACTTAGAAATAGTTATGCATGACAACTTAAGAACTTCTAATCATGTAATATGAGTGATAAACAAATTTTGCATGAACATTTTACCAAAAAAAAAAAAAAAAAAAGTGGTGTTTCAATACTATATATATGGGATTGCTAACCTCCACATGTGGAGGTTAGCATTCTTTATATATTATTTTGGTAGTTAATAATGATAAAATTACCTCTAGTATAAATCTTATTTAAAATAAAGAGCGTTGGATGTTGTGTCTAAAATAAAATATGAAGGATAACTCCAGTAAGATGATTGGTTTATTATGGGAGTGAAAGGATCAAGATTGTAAGTTATTAATGGTCATTAATGATCACGTGATTATTTAAAAAAAAATGTGATTTTATATTTTAATATTGATTATTTATGTAAGATCTAATAATCTAAATTTGTTCCTTCCAGAAATAGAGGATTTAGACTGCGGATAATGCTACCACGTTATAAGGTAATTACGGAGTGTGCCATCTAGAATCAGAATGAAAGGCACAATATATTGTCATCAAACCTATGTATTTAGATTTAGTTCTTGTCACCAAAATTAATTCTGAGAACAATAGAGATGGAGTTGAATGTATGGGTTATGACTCTTTTTTCGATTTTTTTATTTTAGATTTTCTTTTTAGGTGTGGAATGGATCCAACGCAGGAGCAACAAGGTACTAGAAACAAAGGATTTAGACGGCGGATCATGCTATCATGTTATAAAGTAATTATGGAATGTGCCATATAGAATGAGAATGAAAGGAACAACATACTGTCATCAAACCTATGTATATAGATTTAATTATCGTCACCAAAATTAGTTTTGAGAGCGATAGAGATGGAATTGATCAATATTGAATCATATCTTTATTCTTTTCTATTCCTGTAGTTAGGATCAAAGGATTTGTAACATCTATTTAAAATGAGGATTAAAGTGAATCAACTACATGTATTAAAAAAAAAAAGAGTAAATCAACTACACTCAGATAGCTAACAAAATTGACAATATCGCAAAATCTAATAAATATATAAAAGGACTATATTTTCAAGAAAATAACAAATAAGAAATCAAATAAGTCAAATGTGATAATTTAAAGTGTAAAAAATATTAACATTTATTCAGTATTTAAAGGACTACAACAACAAGAAAAACAACAAATCAACAAGGAGGTTGTGGATTTAACAACAATACAAAAAATAATGAAGCTATAGGGTTTCAATTATATTTTAAAATATTTATATGGCATGTAAGGTGGGTTGGGTCCAGTTCACCCTAGACTCTAACCCATTTCGCACACAAAACTTATACATGGTGGATTTAAATTTTGACCCTAAATGAGCTGGGTAGGGTGAATATCTCATGGATAAGATAACAATTATCATCCTTGAACCTAGCCAAAATATTATTTTTCCTTCCTAAAACTGTCCCAAAAGCCTCGTTATTTGAACCTAATGCTTTATTGATAAAAGAGGATTATATCAAGGCTTAAATCCCCATTTCTAGATCAAATATCCATATCTGTTTGCAACTTATTGAAACCTCCATCACTTCATGGAGCATCCAACTGCTCCCAAAATCTAAATATTTTAATAGGCAAAGTGGAAAACAAATCAATTGAAACTAAATCTTTTAGATTTTATCAGTTATAAAATTTTGTCAATATTTTATTTTTATTTGATTCAAAATTCAAAATAGATTTGAATATCATAATTTTTGTCTGTTATTGAATAAGAAGAAAAATCCTAATATTTTTGGTAACTAAATGAACTCCTTAAGCATCTAGTTAGGGATCCCATTCTTAGTGATGTGTATAGAAAACGGTCTTATGACCAACTTTCATCTTGAAAGAATTATTCAACTACTGACAGTGAATATCTTGGGCAATAAAAAAGAGTAAACACGCAAACTGGTCTCTAACAATTTCTTTGATGGATAAATTGATTCCTAACAATTATAAACACCCAAATTGGTATCTCACAATTGTTAAAATGGGATATTTATAGGTCCCTGATCAGCCTGTTAATGCTCGGCCTAGAAGCAGAGATGAAAAAAGAGTTCTGCATGGAGAATGTGGAGCTCATTTGAAAGGAAATAGAGCTTGGACAGAACAAGGCAGAGCTCGGCTAGGATTAGGCATAACTTGACTAACAAGTGGCCAACATTGATATGCATGTGACGGAGCTCATCCACCTTATCATTTGTGTTCATCCTCCTAGCCTAACTCTATTTCCTCTCATAAGAGCTCCACCTTCTCCTAGTCGAGCTCTTTTTTTCATCTTTGCTCTTCGAGCGAGCCTTGACAGGCTAGTCAGGAACTTATAGTGTCATATTTTTATAATTGTGATTGACCAATTTGGGTGTTTACAATTGTTATGGATTAATTTGTCCATAAAAAAAATTATCAGGGTCCAATTTAGGTGTTTACTCTAAAAAAAGAATATTTTGTCAATTTAAAACCAAACTTAAACAAGTCTATATTTAGATCGGATTAAAAGTAAAATATATTAGAGTTAGTTTATATATATTATAAATATAGAAAAATTTTACACAGTTTTATATTGTCATATCAGCCATATTAATTCATTATCATATCTATTATTTAAAAAATTATATAAATAAAAATAATTTAATTGAATAATAGTAGAAAATATTTTTATAACATCAAAATATATTAAAAATAAATTTATATGTTTATCCAGTAATGAAAAAAAAAAACTAAAATCCTTAAATCTTGCCACGTAGGAGAGCGATTGGATAACGCACGTCTCAAGAAAAAAAAATGCTTTACGCTCCTATATAATAAGGCCCAGCCCGGCTTTGTCAGTTTCATTAGGAATCGCAAATACCGAACTTGGGGAAGAAAAAGCTAGGGTTAGGGATTTCACGGAGGGGTGGAAGAAGAAGGAGGAAAAAATCAATCATGTCGTCGACGAGGAAGATCACCCTGAAGAGTTCGGACGGAGAGGCTTTCGAGGTGGACGAGGCGGTGGCGCTGGAGTCGCAGACCATCAAGCACATGATCGAGGACGATTGCGCCGACAGCGGCATCCCTCTCCCAAACGTCAGCAGCAAGATCCTCGCGAAGGTGATCGAGTACTGCAAGAAGCACGTTGAGGCCTCCACCGCCGAGGATAAGCCCAACGACGATGATCTCAAGGCATGGGACGCCGATTTCGTCAAGGTTGACCAGGCCACACTCTTCGAACTCATCCTGGTCAGTTCTCCTTTTTTGTTTTTCAGTTTATTCATTTAATTTTTTTAATTTTTTGTGATGCGGATTTCTGATTTGGTTTGCTGTTGTGGAGATTGTTGACTTTTCTGTGTGTTGGTGGTGGAGTGGTTGCGGTTAGGTTAGGGTTTTTGTTTGTTATTGGGATTGGGAATCCGCGTGGTTCGAATCGATTTTTTTTTTGGGGGGCTTTGTTTTCGAATTGAATTGTGACTACTGATTGTGAATCGGGTGATTAAGTGGTGAGTCTTGCCATTCTATGTAGTTGCAATTGTACTGAAATTGGTCTCTATTAGATGAGCTTTTGTTGAGATTGATGTTTCTTCTGTCTTGTCATGGTTGATTCTGAACATGGTAGCTTATATTTATACTTGAGTGTGTGTATCTTTACCTGTATCTCAGAGTATATGTGATTTCTTTTGCTTAGTTTGTTGCTCCATATAAAGCACATAAACTTCAGAATAGTCTATTATAGAATAATTTACAGATACTCATACTTCTAATTATATTGTACATGATTTCTAATTTGATCTATACCGTATCTCCCTATCCTATCAGGTACATAGGTTGGTCCATATGATCAATCTACAGCTTATTTTATATTTTTATTATTGAATATTGTCTTGATCTTGCCACTCACACGCTGTGTTTGTTTTTAGTTTGCACTTGTGAATATAGAATTACTAATTACTGGTGCATTCTTCCTGCTTCCGTGTTGTTTAATTATTTTTACATTTACGCCTATATGCTGTATTTATTGGTAATTTTAAGGGTGTGCAACTGCGTTGTGTTGTGACATTTTTTCATTTCAGGCTGCTAACTACTTGAACATCAAGAGCCTGCTGGACCTCACATGCCAGACTGTAGCAGACATGATCAAGGGGAAGACTCCAGAGGAAATCCGCAAGACCTTTAACATTAAGAATGACTTCACTCCCGAGGAAGAGGAGGAAGTTCGTCGGGAAAACCAATGGGCGTTTGAATGATTTTGTTAACGCTTTTAACATCTCAATCAGAGATCATCCATGTGGATTTATGCTATGCTTTGCTTTCCGTTGTTTTGTTTATGAAAGATATGCCATGTGCATTTATCTCTGCTATAGTTGTTTGCTTTATCTTTCTGACTATTCCTGTTGACTATGTTCACGGGTTTGACTTATCTTCGTTCATGAACTTGAGGGCAAGTTGAATGTAAGTAATAGTTGTTTATGGGCGGAGAGAATGGGTGGATTTTATTACCAGGCTTTATCGATAATTGAATCATTGCCCACCTCTGGTTCGTATTTTTCCGTCTCATAGTACGTGGTGATGTATGTTTTTGTTCTCTCGCGGGTTGCAAAGCAATATTCAAAGACTAATTGATCAGCTTTGCGAAGGTGCTAGCTGCATGTTCAAGGGTCCATTCATATTATTAATTTATGTATTAAAGCTGAGCACTGAATTACAATTTTCTTTAGGTCCTCAAAGGTAACAATGGCCATCCTAAGTGCGTTAAGAAATTAATCGCATATGCTTTTTCGTACTTATAAACAAATGAGTACTTAGGCTCTGAGACCACTTTACTAGAGAGCTCTATTTTAAAGTTCAAACGAATTGAAGCAAATATAGTTTCCAGGACAAAACCTGTGGATTCGTGTCACAGAATTAGTGAGATATTAATACCTTTTCAAATTGGGTTGTTCGCTTTTCTTTGAAACTGGTTCTTTTCGGTCTGTATATCTGACAGAGGATGGCGCATCTGAGTTGAGCAACGCGGTAGATGGCTATTGGGATTGTTTCATCACTTACATTTTCTGAGGTGCATCAAAGGGTTAAATCATATTTACCAGTTGGATCGTATTTCAATCCTTCAATGGACAGATTCTTTATGGTTAGAGAGTCCGTTAATCCTCTGTCAACTACATTTGCTTCAACCAAGTAAAATGAAAAACACAAGCAACTCCATATTGCTAAGGGGATGGTTTCCTGCAAGTGGCAGTACCTGTCTCAGTCATAAGGGTTTTTGAACGTGAATAAATTTATATTTCTACCATCTCTAACCAATCCATTTCATTAACAGGGGAGGGTAGCAGCTCCACCAGATTCATATTTTTAGCAACTCCACATATTTCTGTTGCAGGGTAGCAGAAAGATCGATGATGGTACAGAAACTGAGAAAGTATGAGCATGTTTGTTTTCTCGTTTCCAATCTAAAACTGGTTTCGGTAAAGTCTCGGGAAACCAAGCTACACGTCCCGCACAAGCGATGCTAAGCTTTATAAGATTAAAAGTACCTCAATACAAAATTGGGATTATGCATGCATGCCCGAAGAGAAATGCCCTTCTGGCGGGGACAACTATCGCCTCGAACGGAATCAGTGTCACACTCAAAGGGCGTAGCGATATCCGAGGAAAGAACCCCAAAGGAAGAGAAACTAAACTAACGCCTATTTAAATCTGAGAGCCTCCATGAAAGTTTTGACTAACAAAAATCAAGACGAACAAAAAAAATGGGAATTAATTCTTACGCCTCTTGTTCTGCGGTTGGCTTTGTCTCTCATCTTCATCCCTGCTATCATTCTAGCTAATATTCTCTTTTCGATCAACTGGTGACTGGTCTATATCAGAAGTTGGCAAGCTTAATCTATGAGCTAGTTCATCCATCATCACGTCGACTGCTTCAATTCCTTCTTGCCGCTTGTTTGACACTTTGAAATTATGAACAATATATTTCAAGTCCACAAGACTGCTTCCAGGTATCATCCCTAACCTTCTTTCCTTCACCAAATTTTGCACTTTCGAAACATTTTCCCATTGAGCAGCCACAGCATAGATGATCAGTAGAAACTGGTAACAGGCGAGGTTCTTAGGATCCGTATCAACCAGAAGTTTAGCAAAACGTTCCCCCAAGTACACATCTCTCTTGAAATGACATAAACCAAGCAAACTTGCCCATAACAATGATTCATGTGACATATCACCATTAAATTTTGCTATGTTCCGCAGGCATTCTTCTGCCTCATCAACAAGCCCTACATTTGCAAGAAGATTTGCCATACACCAAAAATGAGCGAAATTGGGCTTCATACTGAACACATCAGTCATTTGTTTTAAGTAAGACCTGCCCTCAGTCAAAAGCTCGGCACGAGCACAGGCACATAGCACACCGATGAAGGTTACTTCATCAGGCATTAACCTTGCTACACTTCCTCCTGCACCTGGACTCCCATCAAGCTCCGCTTCATGGTTCAGCTTTTCCATACCAACCATTACATCAAACAGGTTCAGTCCATCTTCAGGATTCCCACGAATGCAGTGCCCTAAGATCATTGCATTCCATGAGACCAGATTCCTGTTTGCCATCCTCTCAAATACTCTATGTGCTACCTCCACCCTCCTGCATTTACAGTACATATCAATCAAAGCCGTATCAAGAATCAAACTCGACTTCACCAGCATCCTGATGATGCTCCCATGAACCGATCTTCCTTCCTTGAGTCTTGCCGAACGGCCACAAGCGGAAACAATGCAGACCATAGTCCTGGCATTTCCTTTCAATCCTAACCTGCCCATCTCTCGGAAGAACTTCAAAGCAAAGCCAGGGTTCCTACCCTTCAGACACCCACTAATCATCACATTCCAAGTGACCAAATTCCTCTCAGACATTTCATCAAACAGCGCACGTGCAGCATTCAGCTCCCCAACCGTTACATACCCATCAATGATCGAGTTCCAAGAAACCAAATCCCGGGTCAACATGCTGTCAAAGAGAACCCTGGCAACCCCAACATGACCGCAGCACCCATACATGTGAATTAAAGAGTTCTGCACGGGCAACACGCCATCAACCCCATTCTTCAGGGATTGGCCGTGGCACTTCCTCCCAGATTCAACGCAACCCAGTTTCGCACACGAACCAACCAGTGGCACGAAGGTGTAGCTGTTGGGAAAGAAACCACTCCCCAAACACCGGAAGTAGAAAACAAGAGCTTGGCGAGGAGAGTGGCTGTTACAATAAGCCTGGATCACCGTGTTGACGCAGAAGGTATCGAATGAGTTAACGCATCGAAAGATCAACAGGGTGTAAGCGACGTCGCATAGGTGTGAGGCGCGGCTCAGAAGAGTGCGTGCGAGGAAGGGGTTGCGGAGGAGGCTGGTGGTGGTGAGAAGGGCTTGGATTTGGAGGAGATGGCGGGTGGTTCGGCACGCGCTGTGGAGAAGGGCGTGGAAGGAATCGAAGGGGCAGAAAGGTGTTGTTTTGGGGGCGAAAGGTGATGAAGTGGAGAATGAGGAGGAGGAAGAAGAAGAAGAAGAAGAAGAAGGGGTGGTGAGGGGGTGGTGGGGGAAAAGGGTGTTTCGGAAATGAAGGAGTTGTCGCGTTGGGACTCTGGCCATTCATTTGGAGCTTTTGATCCACAGGTTGACCGCTTAATTGCCATTGACGAACATGCCTTGCCTAGGCGCTCTCTCTCTCTCTCAGCGGCGCGGGAGGAACAGAAAGAACAGAGGCCTTAGCAATGCTATGTAACAGCATGTTTGGAAAGGCAAAGAATTAAATTTCTTCAAGAATGGGAATTCAATTTTTTGCTTTGGAATAAAATTTTGCTCAAGATTCATTTAGGAATTATAATTCAATTCCTAAACCTACCCCAAAAATAAATCCGACCAATTTAGGTTTGAATTAGGGGAAGAATTCATCTGGAAAATTGAAATTACCATATTAGCCTTACTACTATATATGGTTCCTTCCTCTCTCAGTTCTTTGCTGCAACTTCCGCCCCTCTACCAACATCGTCCCTCCATCGCCGCCGTCACCCACCGGTTTGGACAGCGTCGCCACCGCCGCCATATCATCAATCGGAGGTATTTCATTATTGAAGCTCTATTTTGCTATGTTTCTTTCATCCATTTTCTATGTTCCTTTCGGTTCCTTTCATCCTCTTTTGCATGTGTTTCTTTCATCCATTAATTGTTGATTTTGGTTTTGTGGATCTGTACCCTGTTCTGCTTCTTTCATCCTCTTTTGTTGTTGGCATTATCGGATTTGTGCCGGGTTTGGTGTGTGGCGGATCATGTGACCAATTACTCAACAGTTTCTGTTTATAATCGGTTAATATCCTTTCATCTTAAGATGCTTGTGCTGATTCTTTGATGCCCATCATCAAATCTTTCACCACTGCCTTGTGATTCGACAAAAGGCTCCTCCAAATTCCAAAGATGAACTTACTACATGTTAACTTAACTGGAAAAATATGAGATTTCATAGAGTTGAAGTGTATAATTGAAGTTGTTAGTAAAATATTAAGTTTGATTGATGAAGGGTAAAATGGTAAAAATAAACAAATCAATTCATTTTTAAATATATTCCAAATCAAGGAATTCAATTCAATTATGTTATTTACTAACTCATTCCAAACATAAGAATTGAATTGAATTCCTGATGGAATTCATTCAATTCCATTACTTAAAAACTTTCCAAACGAGGTGTAATGGAATGGCGATGCAGGCACTAAAGGTGTAGATGTTAAAACAGGCTCAACTGATCAGCTTGTCTGATTAACCTGTCATTTTTAGTGAATTGGACTATATTTTAAAACCTGTAAAAGGAATTTAGCCTGCTTAATTCGCCCTTGCCTAACTAATGGGTTTTGGTGGGTTCGGGTGGATTTGGCCAGCAAGTTGATGTGTTTTTTATGAAGAAAAAATAGAATAATATTGTTACTTTAATGCTAAGTATCAATTTATCATTATTGAACATATTATATTGGTATTGACTTCTAAGGTTAAGTTGTTATTTATTGTTATAATTGTTCATGTTAGAATTTTTTTTAACTATTATACTAGTGTCATTGTTAATTTTTTAAAAATTTTCTTTTAAAAAATCATTAATCCATTAAAATAAAGGTTTTTATTCTTCTTTTAATTTTTTTATGAGTTGGCCTACCAACCTATTAGTCCACCCAAAAACAAGTTGGGCTCACTATCTGATCCCATTTTATTTTGGTGGGCTGGCTTGCCCAGCCCTATTTTGGTAGGCTGGACAGGATGTACCTAAACAGGATGGACTGGCTCGTTTTGATACCTCTAATTAAATAGCATGTTTAATAGGTTTTATTTGAATAATTTTTAAATATAATTTAAGTAGTTAATTCGTCTTATCTTATCATGAAAGAGGGAAAAGGGAAAAACCATTACAGGCCCTTAATCTTTGACTTGGATATTATTTTTGTTATAAACAATTTCCAAGTATATTGGAGAAACTCATATGGTCTAAGTGAGCTTATCTTGAAAACAATCTCTCCCATGGTCTTGCTGGAGGGATATTTTTCATCTTGGCTTTGATGTTCATCACAAAAAGAGGGAAAACACATTATTAGAGTCATCATTAGTTATAATTTCAGTATAATTTGGAAGACATTCTTCTAGTACAGTTGTCGATTGATGCATTTACTACAAGGCGATTGCTCAGATGGAGTCGAAGGTCAATGCAGCCATGCAGTTGCTCCGCCAAAACTCGCCATGTGTTTTGCAACTTTCTTGAGCAAGAAATGTCCTTCGCTCCCCCTCCTTTTCCACTCTTCACGTGCCTCGCCACTCCTTCCTCCTCTCCTCCCCTTACTAGATTTTTGTCCCCTCGACACTTCGATTGATTCTTCTTCTGTTCTCACTTCAACGCTAACTCCCAACACCAATCTCAATGTCATCATTAGGCTTTGTAACTTCACTAGCCAATCCTTCAATTTCCATTTCATTGCTCGATCGACACAGCGATGAGCCACACAATGGTCGAGGTGGACACAACGATTGGGGGCGAGTGTGACAACTATTCATGATGAAGGAAGTCATGATGCTTGGAGGGTAGTGGTTGCTGTTATAATTGTGGTTCTGGCAACATCGCGGTGGAAGATGTGATTGCCATGTAGTGGACTAATAGGCAGAGGTTTCGCCACCACTGCCTTCAATTGTGTGGTGGGTTGTTGGGATAGCCACTGTTATGATGGAACGCCTACTTAGGTGGTGCTGATCAATGATGGTGGTGGAATGCCTCTGAATTGCATATGGTATAGCATAATGCGGTGCGTTTTAAGGACAACAAGTACATGGAAGGAAGGGATCTAAATAGGGAGGGGTTGGATGATTATGGTGGTTGATTGTAATGATGTGGCAGCGGTGAGAGGAGGAAGGAGTGGTGGAAGTGAGGGAGGCGAGTGGAGAATGGTAAAGGATGGGGGAGTGAGGGATGTCTTCAGCTCAAGAAAGAGGTAGAACACGTGGCAAGTTTTCGAGCAGCAACTGCATGGCTGCATTGGTCTTTGACTCCATTTGAGCAGTCGCCTTACTACAATTGGAAGCTAGAGGCTTTTAGGGTTGAGAATTCGAGATGGTATGCTGTAGGCCATAAGAGTATCTCCAATGGTAGCCTCGATCTAAATCTCATTTTGGATCCCATTGACAAAGATTAATATTTATTTAATAGAATAAATAATAATATAATTTTTTAAAATTAGTTAGAAAAAGTAGGATAAGTGTGATGTCTGCGTTTAATAGGACTACTTAGACTCTCTCTAGTTTCATTCCTTCCTCTCTAATGGTTGTCTCAGAAGTGTCTCTGACACCTATGGTAAATGGGACAGGAAGGAGATATCATTGGAGGAACTCTGAGAAGCATTAAGTTTTTTCAAAGTTAATATTATAATAACTAGTAGGCTAAAAATTAAAAATAAATAGTTTTATGTGATTCACTCATTTTCCCTTTTCATTTTTATATTTTTTTCAATCCTCCCCCCCCCCAAAAAAAAAAGCTTCTTACACTCCTCCTCCCACGACCATCTTGAGAGCATGGGCACTAAAGATGATTAAGTATCTGTCCAATAAAGTGGACTATTCCAATTAGATCTTCTTTTTTTGGAACAAGAATGAGTGGTCACCCACAAAGTCTATCTTAATCTTAGTTGAAATTCATAGACTCCTCAATTGTATGGTTGTAGTAACACTAAGAATAAAATAATGGAGTACATGATAACATTCGAGAACCCAAATCTGGAATAAAGCAAACTATAAGATACCAGAGAAGGAAATAAAGGATGAAACTCAAACAGTGTGATTCAGATAATGAAAAGTAGAATGCTTAAGATATTCATTCACGGTATATAGAGTTACAATCAAATTAATCTTGAATACAATGAATAAAGTATATTTCAGTCTTGAGCTGACAACATAAGCAGATGACAACTAATAACCACTAGTTGAACTACAATTGATTTCAAGTGCTTGAGCTGGAGTTGGTTGGTACACTATTCTCTTCACCCCTCTCAAACTAAGGGTAGATATGTCAAACACCCTGATTTTGGCTATAGAAAAGGTGTGTCACTAAAGAACGAGTTCTAGTGAGTTAGTAAGAGGTCATGAAAAGTGTAGAATAGGCTCATCGTGTTTGTGGGAGGAGGGCAGGAGGCAGTTACAGGCGGCAATCTATTATCCTGGTTGGGATCAAATCTCAATTAGTGATATTTTATTTTTTCCACCACTCATCTTATTTCTCATTTTTCTTAAAAGAACAATATTCAGTTATTCATAATCACTTAATCTATTATTAACTCAGTAATTACTTTTATCTACCTGCTCTAACATTGAAGATACTTGGAGTCACTAATATGCGTATCATCGTACCATTGCTTGCATCCGTGGACCGTGCAAATTGCATTGACCATCAAATGCACAAGAGAATCCACCTAATTTAGATAGTTCCACTTATGTATATATCCACAAAGCTTGGAAATTCTAGGAGATGACTACAAGAGCAAACCCTTAACTCTTAAAATACAGACCCAGATGAAGCCAATGGAATGATTTCAAAATCTCATCTATACATTATCTCTACATTTTTCACTTTAAACTTGAGCATCAAAATAATTTTGCAGATCTCTACCAATGTTATTCCGCTGCATCAAAATGGCTCTATCACCACTGATTTCTAGGTAAAAATAATTTCTTGAAAATCGTTTAATTAGAAATCTCTTTTGAAAAATTTCTTATGAAGACTTTTGCTTTATGTTTTTTATTTACTCTTGCGAAAACCATCATCTCGAAGAGAAATTGTTAAAGGAAAAATAAATAAATAAAAATTAAACAAAGATTTACAAAACAGAATTTTTTTTATTTTTTATTTTTGTCAGTATAAAACAGAATGCAATCCAATAATTGTATTAAACGCATTGGGCTATCTTCTTTGGGCCATCGATTGGGTTTAGAGAATTGAGAGCAAACAATTGGATTAAGCGCTTTAATTTCGACCATCACTTTCGGGGTCATAGTTGGGTTTGATTACAAACTTTCATATCACTCAGAAAAAAACAAATAAACAAAAATAGGGAGAGAGAGAGGTTCTGTTTTTTGTATTTCCAAAATTACATCGATGAAAATAAAATTAAGCCCTAAAATCCCATCTATAATATTCAAACCCCGAGGAATTCCAGTGCCTTAAAGGCTCTGTCGAATGAGCAAAATGAAATCACCGGAAGCTGGGACAAAGAGAGAGGGAGTGAGATGGTGAGAGCGAGCAGAGCAGTAATGCAACAAGCAGGGCATCTAGGCAAGACCCTGTCTGAGATACTCGTTTGTCCCCTCTCCAAGCAGCCCTTGAGGTCACTCTCTCTCTCTCTCTCTCTCTCTCTCTCTCTCTCTCTCTCTCTCTCTATTCAATCCCTTCTTCTTTGCTGCATAACTTTGTTTTCCTAACTTGAATTCGAATCATCTCAATCTCTCTCTGTAAATTTTGTATAGGTACTGCGAGCAATCCAATTCCCTTATCAGTGATGCCATTGGCGTTTCCTTTCCCGTCGGTTCTACTTCTCTTTCCTTTCTCTTCAACTTCCATTTTCTCTTTTTTTTTTTTCAGCTTTGTCTTATTTTTTTTTTTGTATGGCCTTTTTCGTTTAGGTTCTATGCTTAGGGTTCCCCAGAGTGGTAGCAATCTGCACTTCAAAGTTACGCAATTACCCCTTTTTCCATACAGCATACCCCAATTAGCTTATGAGTACACAAATCCACACGCTTAGGACCATTATTATTGTTACATGTAAATAATGTGCACATAGTTTTAAATTTGGTGGTGGCTAATGCCCCCATTTACCTTTTTGTCTCATTAGATAAAAAATGGGATACCTTGCTTGGTTCCTCAAGATGGGAAGATACTTGATCAGGAAGAAGATGCATCTAAACCCGGCAATGATACTGGTTTATCTGTTGTGAATGAAGAGAATCAGGGAAGGAGAAGTTCCTAAGATGAACTGTAAGACATTTGATGTTTGCAGTTGTAGCTGCCCTTTCTATGAGTTTGTTCGTGTCTCCTGCTCCATATATGATCAACTTATGTGTTAGTAAGAAATATATTTCTTCCTTTTGTTGGAAAACTTTTAATCAGATAGAACTCTCAATTCTCCTTTCACTGTCAGAATGAATATTTTAGCCAAGGTGAGCTAGTTTATTTGTATGCCTTGGATTTCATTCTTTAACTGCATGATTCAACGTTTATCACTTGGGCGTATACAGTAGTGACAAATAATTTAGTAAAGCAAAAACTATCCTTTTTGGTTTTTGTGCAATTGAAATTTAAAAGTGATGAGGATACTAGCCTCCAGTGAAGGGCTAAGGTTCTTAGTATATCAAGGTTCTTATTATATCCAGGGGTTTGATGTGGATGTGTATTAGCTTTGCAAAAGGAGTGCTTTGAACCATGATTAGTGTTACTGCTGACAATCAAGCTAAATGACATCTATTGTGACTTGTGAGGCATGATACTCGAGTACTTTAAACTATTTCTTTGTCATCTTAGAAGAGTTATGCTATTTGTACTCATAATACATAGTGCACTGTGCCGACTCACAATTCATCCACCATTGGATGAGATGTGGATCCTATTCAAATAGAGTTCACATGTCATGTGAGTCAACATGGTGTTTTATGCATTATGAGCACAAATAATATTTTTCAATTAAATTATATGAGATGACCATTCGTATTCTGTTGACATATATAAAGAAAAGAAAGGCAGAAAGGAAACAATGGAAGATTAATATACAAGATATCTTTTCTTGAACTTGAATGCAATTGTCTGCATCCATGAGGTCTGGTTGCTTGACTTCTCTTTTATACTACCTGCCAACCTTCCTAACATTTTTAAATTTGCATTCAAGCTTCATGTCTTATTGGTGTATTATATATCTCCTCTTTTTTTTTTTTTTCCTCTCCTTTGCATACTTTATAAATGTCCAAGCCTCTCATGATGTTCCAATTTGTGAATATTCAGTGTTGTGAAAATTGTTAATATTCTCATGCTTGCAGTTTCCATTAGTTTTGCTTTCATTTTCATTGTTGTCTACGTAGCCATACTCCCTGTTTTGTCCAAGCTGATACTAAACTCGCATAATTTTGAGATTTTTCTTATTTGTACGGCAAATGGTGTTTTAATTCTATGGGTGAGAAGTAGGTGTCGGTATAGCAAGTTAAAATGAGGACACCTTTCAGGTCAAGAGCAAAAAACGTTCTATGGTGAAGTTTGACGGAAATGTCTTCTATTGACAACCTGACTAGCTACTTGCCATCTTCCTTGTTTCTTTTATGCGTATTTGTAACGAAAGGAGTACATCAGAAACCGTGGAAAAGAGAAATGATTCACATAATTGTCGAGTGTGAAAAAATCTTAGCTCCAAATTGTTAGTTCAAGTGAACTATTTAAAACTTACAGTCAATTAATCTGTCGTCTCCTATATTTTTATGTGCACCATGCAAAAATTTGTAATATTGATCAAAAGGATGATTTTATGATGATCAACACAATTGAAGTGCAACAATACTTAAAATTGTGTAGTGAATCACAAACTAGTACACAACCTTGCCTTGTTGCGCAAATGATTCGGTTGTCCCTCCCAACAACACTTCTAGCAATGGATGGCTCTTTTGCAACGATCGTCAGTTTGTCACAGGTTTCTTTCCTCCCGTATCCATCGCTTATCCTTATAGAGAACTATTTCATGAGAATTTAGCATAAGGATTTGTTTTCGTTGATAAAGTATGCAAGTGAATGGTCAATTACTCTTGGATTATTTAGTGGAATTTACATATGAGACACATGATGAAAGTTATTAAACTTGTGCATTTTACCAACCTCTACACTTTAGAGGAGTCAAATCCTTTTTGTAAATATAAAATCAACTTTTGCTGCTATCTGACAATTTAAATATGAATTTAATTTATATATACTATCAATGTAAAACCTTTTTTGGCACATATCGAATCATATATTGTCAAATTAATAGAACTATTTAACTCAATAATTTATTATCTTAAAAATTTTACAAATAGTAGCATGTGATTTAATGCAAATGTATCAAAATTAATTTCTTTGAATATTTTTCTTAAATATCTCCTAAATAGTTTTATGGCTAACAATTTTTTCTTCTTCTATGTTTTTGGTGTGCTGATATCTAATAGTGTTTACACGAGTTAATATCCTGTGAGTGGGCTTTCCTACCGCCTCAGATGATCCCCCTGCTGCATGAGGATGGACCAATAGTCTATGCGTTTTCGTTGACGGTAAATTATGTCCTGTTTTGGCACGTGATTCACGTTCACCAAACAATCCAAAACATACTACGCCCGTGAAATGTGTAAAGTGGTAAGATCCTCACATTTGCAATAATTTGTTCATACCCATTGCTAACTGTGGACACCATGAAAAATAATGCACAGAATAATCGACTAAGACATTGAAAGCCTTCAATTCGAGTGTCCCGTGTGAATCAAATCTCAACTGGGGATTGATGAGATGATGTTGCCTTTCGGATCTCCATCCCCACTTAATCGAAAGAAAAAGGGCACCAGTAACGGTAAAACAGGAAGAAAGAAACAATGAGGAGTAGAAAAACATATGTTAAAAATTATAATGAAGCTCATAACACTAGGTTCTATACAGGAGCTAGGGATCCGGTAGTTTATAGTATATTATTCTCCCTAAAAGCAATGAGATATCTACTATCTAGGTCGAGAGTAACACTCTGTGTTGGTGTAACCGCTTTGTGTTTGGACGCCAGAAACTGTCACGCACACTCACACCTCATCTAACCACCCTTTCAAAACAAGCAAGCAACTATGACTATATAGGAAATATTATAGTGATAGTGTGACACTATGACCCATTAGTTGCAACTCTATTTCTTATTAAGGATCTAGTAGAGATGCTTACGCATCAGTGAATCAGATAGATGACTCTCAAGAGCTTGGTATCGCTTGTCTTGGATTTAATTGGTCTAGCAGAGGAACCAAGGAGCAAGGATGCCCTTTTACAGCACCTGCTATCCAGCACTACTACTGCCCCACAAAAGATCAATCAGCAATTGTCTGAATCTGCAGCATCATCATCCAATCTAATGGAGAATAGTGAGGTTGGTTGGTGTTGCGTGTGCTTGTCAAGGTTAAAGGACAAAGACGAAATCCGAGTTCTTCCTTGCTTGCACAAGTTCCATATGATTTGTGTAAATAGATGGCTCAAGGGTCACCACAAGACCTGTCCACTCTGCCGTTTCTCAATGGGAGGCGAGGAGAATTCTCGTCGTGCCGAAATGTTCACTGACGAGATGGTAATATGGTTTTCATCGTTCCATATAGCTGGTATGTAATCATCTAAATTCACCAGTGAATCTGTGCAAGTGTCTATAAGCATAGCCTTGCTTTGCTTTTTTAGTATTTTTTTTGGTTGCCGCAAGGCTGACGAATCTGATGCTAAGAAGATGTAAATGAACTGCCGTGACATATTCATATGATGTCTAATACGAGTGCAAATGAGCAAATAGACGGTGTTGCTTTCTTTTACACTTATTTTTTGGAATGTTCACCGGATGATAATGGTAGTTCTCGAATAACATCATCTCCAGATAGTTGATAAAGAATTACACGGTAGGTATAATAACTGAATGTCCAATGTATCATGCTCATAATTTCACATCCCAGCATTTGTCGGCACGATTCAATGTCCATAATGCAAGCTTTTGCTCCTTGCTTTTGTCCTATTTAGACTATTTTGGCCCCTGATTTAGTCCAAGGGTGCATGATGATGCTGGAGAGTTTTGGACTAGTGGACAATAATGGTTGGATGGTCAAAAATGGGTTGGAGTGCTTGCAAATTAAAGAAGGCAAGAGCGGAGGACAAATAAAAGTGAGAGACTCACGGACGAGGCAAGGCACTTATCTTGTAGGTTCTATTTTAGCCCAAAGCAGGTTTCGCCGTAGCATGAGGTTTATTTTATCTTTTTGGTCCAATAGCATGTGGTTTTTAAGGTAGCCCTTTCGGTTGCACAAACATCGGGGTAAATATAGTTTGTTACCTTTTATTATAAAATGGGTAAAATCGGGCCTTAAGCCCAGAATGAGCCCAAAATGGTTTTGTGCTTATGAAGCCCTATAACAGCCCATGCACTTTCCATTGGATCACTGAGCCCAATGCTTAGAAAAAGTAACGTCAAAATGACATTTCGACCCTCTCTGTACGCTAGAGGCGTAGAACCCAAAATACCTCAACGCAGATAAAAAGTGCCGTAAACCAGACCAAAAAGAAAAGACAGTGCAGTAAAGATTAAAACTTAAAAACAGATAGAAAGTGGCAAAACATGTTGTTCCGTTGCCGGGAATCGAACCCGGGTCTCCTGGGTGAAAGCCAGACATCCTAACCGCTGGACGACAACGGAAGTGATACCGTGATACTGCGAGGTTTCTAAAATTCATTTTTCACATTTCATGATGCCTAATGCGGGTTGCAAATGAGCAAATTCACCTAAGTGGCCTAAGGGAAAATGACTGATGGCGTTGCTTTCTTTTACACCATCACATTGATTTCCAAATACTTGATAAAGAATTACAACGTAGTGATAAATGATAATAGGTGAATTCGAAGTTGTTCGCGCCTATGTTTTGAAGGTCGTTATGTTCTGTTTTTAAAATTAAGAAGAACATCACGTCCATTAAAACCTATGAAGCATGAAGACTAAAGACTGATGCTATCCGATATCGATAGGAGAATATGTGAAATTTTGAAATTTAAGATACGAGGATACGTGTATATGCTAATTATATACTATCTTCATTCTTTAATAAGTGTCTATCTTCATTTATATACACATATTAAAAAATGATTGAATAATCTTGAAATTAGATAAATCTAAGTATATTTTATAACATTGTTGTTATCATCACTTACTCAAATACTCCCTCTTATATTTAATCTATCCGCCAATTCTATCTTATAAGCGTATAATAGGAAAAAAAAATTATTTAGAATTTTTAAAAGGACAAACAATAGTAGAAAAATAAAATTTTATAGATGGACACTTATTAGATGACAGAAGTAGTATTAAATTTATTAAATTTAAGATGGTATTATCTACTCATTATTATATTTATTGGACTCTTATTATAACTATATTAAGAAAATATAAAAAATAAATTAATGACATTTTATGAACAAATAAATTTGTAAAATCACCTTAAAAAAATTAATTTTAACACATCTTAAAGCATTAATGTATCGATATTAGACATGATATGTATACACTATAGGATGATGAAGTATTAGTGTAACATGGGTTAAAATCCCATAGAGAAGATCATTATAACCAATATATATTATACAACATCAGACAGCTAGTAATAGAACATGGGCGATTGGACATCACATTATTGATATGCATAAAAGTAAACGTAAGCTTGTCAGATCTCTAATCTTGATTTTAAAGATCTTTCTTTCAACCGAATTTCTAATCAATTACACATAGATAGAACAAGCCAACAAGGTGTATAACGCAAACAACACGCCACTAACTAAGCTTAAGCACACCAAAGCAACTATTGCCGAAGACCATAAAAAAGAAAACAACTCGACCGGGAAAAAAAAAAGGACCATAAAAAGGAAAAGTAAAACACCTACCACCGAGGGGTTCCCAACCAATGGCAGCCCACACAATAACCAATGGGTTATCGACAATATCAGCCCCCCAAATACGTAGCACTGAGCCTTCCTTCAACCCAACATAGAGTGCAGTGGCAAAATAATGTTCCGTTGCCGGGAATCGAACCCGGGTCTCCTGGGTGAAAGCCAGACATCCTAACCGCTGGACGACAACGGATCTGATGCTTCATTTAGTCATTATAATAATTAAATTATTTTTCATTCACTCACTTTTTTGCGCACTATTAAATTTACCTCTTTATTACCAGAAATCACATACAAAGAATATAAAAATGATGTACAGTTTCATATGTCCCCGATTCCTTCTTATCTCTATTTGAAGGGTTGCTCGCATATCAGTATATCATTTTGCATATTTACATGCGGAAGTTCTAACATGCATACGAGCTAAGTGTACCGCAAGTTTTGGTTGATATTTTCGGGAAAGATCAGGTTGGATATCTTTATATAATTTTAACTAAAAATTATTTTACTTTTATAATTTTAATTAAACATCTAGTGACTTAGAGATATTGTAATATTTTATCATGTTTACAATATCTATTGAAGACCTATAACTGTAAGCCACTGACCTTCATATTTTAATTTAAAATTCGCATCCTATATTAGTTTAGGTATTATATCAATTGTGTCATATTCAATCATCTTACCAAATCACCCAGAGAATAGAATAATATTAACCTATTGTACGTTATTTGTGTCTTGTGTCTATTGTACCGTGCAGTATGGCTCAAACAGTCAAACTCACCCCAAAAGTTGAGTAGCATATTAGGAGAACTCGGCAATAATATCATAGGGTGGTTACTTGTCATGTATAGATTCAGTATTGAGACATTGTGTAGAAATACCATTGTATATGATATTAAAGTATAGATGTATTTAGGTTAGATATATATTGTATAGTTATGTGAGAAAGTATTGTATTTAATGTCATCAAATGATATCGAAATAATGGGACTCAATATTACATAGTTTATTGGAAAAGTCCTAAATTATACGTCGTTTAAATTAAAAATGAGAGAACAAATTTTGAAGGTATTAAGGCATATTTGATTTCAGAAAACTGTTTTATGCTTTCGACCAGTTTTTTTGTCTTAAAATTTATGAATGAAATAGTAAAAATAAAGAACATAAATTGAAAACTGAAAACAAGAAATTTTCTCATTTTCTTTAATAAAATCCTAAAAAACAAAACACTAACTGAAATTTAGAAATAAAAGCTGAAAAAGGATTTTATCAAACCAAACGCAACCTAATTTACGATCAGTAACTTTGAATGGGTATCAAAAAAAGTTGGGAAAAGGCACGAGAAAATATAGTGAAAGGTAATCCAAAAGTATAAAGGTAGCTGGTTGGGGCGAAGAAAAGTTGCTAATATTCTAGACCGAGGACACACTCGTCATCTATAATCCAACGTCATGTTCCAGTTGGAGTATCATCTAAAATAACCCAAAACGACTAGTTCTTACCATTATTCAATCAATGGAACATCCATTGGCAATTTATGCTGTCTGTAAATGAATTTTATCTACAGCAGTTCGAATTTTATTAATAATACATTGTGAGTTAGGCATGCCACTCAGTATCTCCATATAAAATAGTTTTGCCCTGAAGAATATCAACATACTCGTAAGAGACCAATTAGGGAGTTAATATTAGTTTAAGTAGAGAACCACATCCTGCGGTCCAGTGAAAAGTTTTCGGAAGGAACCTGGTGGGGCTGGTTTAATGGTGTGGTAAAAGGCTGATACGCATGTGTTCAGTATCAATATTCCCCAATTGTGGTACCACATTGACCTTTTTTTTTTTTGGGTGGTGAAAGGTTTAACTAGGTTCGGCAGCGATCATCCTACTAAGCATTTTGAGGAGACTTATGAGATCACATACCAAATGAGTCATCACATTGGCTTTTAAAAAAGCTATTAGCTCTGACAAAAAAAAACTAAATTTAAAAAACAAAAAAGCTATTGGCTGAGACAGTGAGACATTATTGATAATGGACACGATCCCTGCCTTACCTGAGAAATTTTCCTATTCTGACATTTATACATGTAGGTGATGTAGCCAAACTCGGTGGCCGATAATTCAATGTATTCTGAATGAATTAGAATTTAGAAACATACCACAAAGTTGAATTGTAGATTCTGGTAAATAATAGTAATGGTAGAGTTTTTTTCTTTGTCAGGACTTAAGAGCATTTTGATTCACGTAATTTGTTGCCATTTTTGGGAAATTATTCACACCCAGAATGAGTCAAGAGAGACGAAGCAAACGTTGTTTTGCGCCCCCCCCCCCCCCCCTTCTCTTCTTCTCCCTCTCCTCGTCTTTTCTCTCTCTCTCCGAAACACAATCGCAACATAGACTTTGTTAGTGAAAAAGGCCCACCAAGAAATTACAAGGAAGGTGAATCTGATATTCCACAGAAGCAGCGTCTGTGTCCCAAATTGTATCTTGCAACTATAGGATGTGTACTGCGTAATTGCTAATTAGGCAAGCTAGCACGGATGATAGTGGTGCTGACTCACGCCTGACTAGATTATTATGTAGCTAATAAATGCTGTGATCGACCTGTGATATTGTTTCTCTTTCACCATTTGACCCATCCTCTTCATCACTTCCTTTGAAGTTTTTGTTTCGTTCCTGGTTTTCCCAATTAAAATTTGACACATATAATATGATATGATTTATGATAATGGCTTAAATCAATTTTATTTTATAACTATTTGCAATTTTAAAAATAAACAATTTTCCTTTAAAGATTAAGAAAGGAAACAGAAAATTAGGACCAAAAAAATTCGAATCCTTAGAAAATTCATGCAGCTTTAATTTGCATTGTTAGTCATAAATCATGAAAGTAACCTTACATCGGAGAGTTGTTACCTTGTCTAAGTTTGCCTTCTCATCAATGAGCTTAATTGAATTAGTGTCCGCCTGATTTTAAAAGTTAACCATTCCCATTGGGTAAAAGAGAATTGAATCATTTAATTGGTAGAAGTAGTTCATTCTTAATCTTAAAGGCATGTCTGTGAATTTAATTTTGGTGAAGAATAGAGGAAAAGAAAAGGAGCCTAGAATCAATAAACTTTCAAAGTTGTATTCTATAAACCCTTCAATTTTCCTTCCCTTTTCAGGCAAAAGTAAAACTCAAAATATACACCAAATAATCACATCACAAATTTTTTTAAAAATTATTTATCATTTCGAAAAACCAAAATACAAGTTACTTTTTTATTCGGTTTCACCCTAATTTTTGTCATCTCGACTGACCCTTTACCTAAAACAATTAGTAACATTTTAATATGGATGCATTAGTTTAGAAAATTATATTTATATAAACAGTAACTCAACTCTCGCTAATCACCAATAACCTATGTTCGGTACAAATAATTTTCAATATCAATTTACTAAAAACTTATTTTGATATATCAATAATATAAAATAAAATTTCACAATCATTTAATTACATATTATTACAAACAAAAACAGAGTTGACTCTTATTTTTCTATTTTAAAAATCCTGTAAAACAACCCGACCAGAAGATAATATAAAAAACTTTCAGACTTTAAACTCTTTTAAGAAAATGCAAACACATGCATTGTTTCAGTTAAAACACAAAATAAAAACTAGTTTGCAAATTAAAACGGATTCAAGTATGCTAGTATTATTTATATCAAGACTCTAGTTCAGGCTTTGATAATTTCGACCCACAGAAGGGGGCGTTAGTTTTTCATCCAAATGGGGTGTTAGTTGGCCATAAAGTGAGATGAAGATAATTCACAATAAAATTTACACATAAACCAAAAAAAAAAAGAATATATTATTTATACTCCTATAAAAATAAAATATAAATCCCACTTATCTCACATCACAAATGACAAAACTCCAAATAAAATCAAAGTCGAAGATCACATGGACGCAGTGACGATAATGAAAAAATCACATCATTATGAAAGCCATGGTAAAGCCAAGGACTCTTCGGTCAAGGACACTACACACTCACGAATAATAGAGAGATAAGTGACTGAGATGGGTGAAGGCTGGTTTGGAAAAATAGTACCACTTGATGAAGAATGACCACTTATTTAATTGGAAAGTTGACAAGAAAAATATATAAGATATCTATCAACATTAATGCCCATTAGAAAAAATCCAAAGATGGGTACGAACTCTGGGGGGGTAGGAAGTGATCCTTTATAGAGTAGCTGTTGATAATGTCACATTGTTAAAGCTACCGTGGAAGTAACACTCCGGTTTGTTATTCATGGCTAATATATCGTTGGGAAAAAAACAAAGTCCTCCTGTCCACACGAATATCTTCACCTTATTGGCTGTGCTTTTATGGCAAGACTACCTTCTCTCTCACCTCTCTCCCACCACTCTCTCTTTCCGCATGAAGAAATATTTGTGTTAAAAAGAACAAAGTTGCAAAACGCCAAAACAAGGGAACAATAGCATAAAAAGACCCATCATATTAAGTTCCTCATAGATGTCCCTACA
Source organism: Dalbergia cultrata (assembly GCA_031216105.1). Taxonomy (NCBI): domain Eukaryota; kingdom Viridiplantae; phylum Streptophyta; class Magnoliopsida; order Fabales; family Fabaceae; genus Dalbergia; species Dalbergia cultrata. Next base: position 24,486 of record JAVHNL010000093.1, read on the forward strand.
AGGAATGGCAAAGGCACCTTCTTCTCATTCATTTTCCATTATAGATATATTCCCCCAGATCACCATAAAAAAAAGATTTAAATGTGGGAGAGTTACAACCACCAAATCTAGAAATGAAACGAGAAAAAAAGAAAAAAAGCATTGCATCACCATACACTCAAAAGGGTCAGAGTCTCGGGACCTTTTAGTGAACTGAACTGGGCAATTAAGACAGACCAATATAATGACATTAATAATAATATACAACCCTCAAAACGGTGCAGTAGATGTCCGATATAGGCTGCTCTTCTTCTTTTGCTGACTGGCCGCTGCCTCACGTAACTGCAACCACATAATAATGACACACCAATTTTGTAACACAATATAATGCTACCATTCAGATACAGTCAAAGCAAGGTAAAAAAATCTAGTACATAGCTAATCATCTTCCACCACTGCCATGTGAAAAACATTATTTGAATCAAATGCGTGTAAAAGGACAAATAATAATCAACGAATGATTAATTAAGTTTCTATCCTAATTTCTACCTGTTGTTGCTGTCTCTTGAGTCTTGCATTCTCCTCCAGCAAGTGGTCCACTTTAAGCTGGAGCTCATTTGTGTAAGCCTGCATAAACAAACAGCAAGATTCGTTCAGCAATAAATACTTCCATTATCATTATCGTACTACTTCATCACTACAGACACTGATTTAAACGTACAACAAATCCTGCATTTGAAAACCCCCACGAGCCCAAATCAGAACTAGAGCCTCTCACAACAAATAGCTAAGCATTTTGGAAAAAGAGAAAATAACAAAAATTAAGAATCAAATACAAGCTTTTCCTGTTTTCTTGCTCTTGATCGTGCGGCAGATTCACGATTCTTGATCATGCGCTTGTTCCGTCTGTCCCCCGGGTTGGCATCAGCTGGTTCTGCGAACCTCTTGCTCCCAAAGCACGGGAGAGAGGAAGAGCATGGGAAGGGGTCGAATGGGGATGAAGGGTTGGCGCTGAAACAAGCCTTGGAGGAATTAGCAGGGTGGTTCTGGTTGTGGTTGTAGTTGTGCTGCACGTGCACGCCGTTCGGTCTAAGAGAAGGGTGGTGGCGGTGATCGAAGTGGAAGTCAGGGCGAGAACCGAGGCTGAGGGCAGTGAGACGGTGTGGGGTGGGTGAGGCAGAAGAAGAAGAATAAGAAGGGGAAGGAGTGGTGTTGTTGTTACTGTTTGGTGGGTCATTGATGGTGAAGGGTCGAGCAAGGAAGTCCTGGAACATGATTCCTGATCCGAAGGTGTTGGTGGTGGTGATGGGTCGGGTGTTTTGGTCGTTCAAGGAAGCCAGGTTGATGTCCTTCCACACCTCTTCCATGGTCTTGGTCCAGGCAGGCGAGGAGCCTGAATTCGATGCTGTTGTTGCTGGTGGGGGTGCTGGTGCTGTTTTTGAGGAGAAAGTAGAAAAAGAAGAAGAAGAGAGTCTGTTGTGGAGTTTGAGGGTGCTATTGCTACTGTTTTGGTCACCAGCAGTACCAGTAGTTGCAGCTGTAGGGGTAGGGGTTGATGATGACAACATTTGGATTTGGTGGATACGGTGGTGGTGGTGGTTGTGACTTGTGACATAAAACACAACAGCTAGGGCAATGTTACGGAGATTGATTTGCAGAGCTTATTTATCAAGTCGATTGTGAGTGAGTGAAGCGAATTGAACGACTAAAATTGGGAGTGAAAAGAAAAGAAAAGAAAAGAAAATCGTAGTTTGTTGAGTTGGCAGTAGTAGTACCATTAGTGGTAGTATCAATTGTTGCTTGATATTTTTGCAGCACTTTTGTGTGAGTGGTCATATCGGAGTCTCGACACGTGACAATCGCATCAGACCAAGATCCCGAACCCAAAGGTGTTGTGTTACCGAATTTCCATTCTAACCCACAGAAGATGGGGACTTGTTGCTTCTGTTATATTGTGCTTCCTCAAACCAAACTGGAAATTTTAACGGCTAAAATAAAAAAAAAAAAGTGAATTTCAAGATGAGAAAATAATTATTATAACAGAAAAACCCAACAAAAGAATTATGAACTCTAGAGAAATTTATTAAGTATTTTTTAAATAAATAGTTACTAGTAAATTTTTCTAAATACTTAATTTTATTAAAAGTTTGAATACAAACCTCATATTATGACTCAAGAACTGAAAGCCTGTGCCACATCTCTTTTTTTTGCCCCCTGGTCAGAAGCCTGCGTCATGTTTCATATTGCAATAACGGGAAATTGTTAAATACTGTCAAAAATTGTAAAATATAACACATCGCAAATATTTTAGTACATATAGTCTGAAATAATATTATGTTGCGCGAATGCTATGGCACACCTTGCTTAGCATACTATATACCTTGCTATTTGATGAATAAGATTAAAGGGTTTATTAATTCACTAATTAATTGTGGTACACTATAACAATTCTTTAATTTTGGGATATTGAAAATTTTTTATTTTAAAAATGACAAATATTTGTGTAATATTGGGATACTAAAAATTTTTGTATTTAATTTCAACATCATACAGATAAAATTTTATCCAATTTTAAAATCATATAGATAAAATTAGACCCATTACCATGCATTACATACATTTTAAAATTGACCATAATTTATATATTAATTTTAAAATATTCCTGCAAAGTTCTGTTTGATTTTAAGATTATACGAATAAATATTTTGTTTAATTTCAGATCACATAAATAAAATTTCGAAATTACGACTATATATTATAAATAAGTTCTGTATCAATACATAGTCACATCACATGCATTAGTTTTGAGGTGTATGGTGCACTGAGGCATCACCTATTATCTTATATTAAGATGGCAAAATTAATCACAATATGAATTATGATGAAAAGAAAAATAAGAGTAATTGTAAGAAAATGATAAAAAAAATTATGAAAATAAAATAATAAATAGTTAGCTTAGTATTGTTTAGAATAAATTATTGTTAAAATCTTATTAAAGTGTTTGAATAAATATAAGACTCATTATTTTTTTCCAGATACATTGATTTATAAATGTACTAAAAAGGTGAAAAAAATATTTTAAAATAAATAGAGTAAAAAAAAAATTCTCCCCTATATTTTAGTTTTATTAAAACAATACATAGCTTATTTGGATGACATATGAGTTGTGTCTCAACATTTCAAACTCTTTCAATATATATATATGGACGGGGCGGATCTATGTAAATTGAGGTGGGCCTATGTCCCCACAATAATTTAGAGTTGTGTTTAATAATTATATAGATGTATAGATTTTTTATCCTATAATTTTATTGGATTTAATATCACATTAATCTTAAATAAGATAAAATAATAAAATACAGCATAATATACTAATCCTTATACTTATATATGATTCCTGTCCCAATTATAAAAAATTTCTGGATTTGTCATCATTTTATAAGAAACGACTCAAATGAAGATAATTTAATGAGAATAATATATATATATATATATATTGAAATAAAAATTAAAACAATCGAATTCTTAAAATCCTAAACTTTTGCTTTAAAAGAATACTACTACTAATTTTTCATCCTTTTACCTGAAAATATTTTATAGGTGTTTTTTTTTTCTTCTTTTTTTCATTTCCAAGAGTTGAAAGCTAAAGCTTTCTCCTAAAGGCAAGTTTTAGGCAAAATCATTGATCTGGAAGGCTTGTTGGAAACAAAAGAGAATAAGCATGATGAGGATCCACATTACGTTGTTTTTTTAATAAGAATTTAATTTGTATGTATTGTTAGTATTTAATTTTAATTTTAATTTTATATAATTATTTAATTACATATTATTATATTAATAAAATAATTAAGTGTTTTCTTTATTAATTAAAGAATATATAAAAAGTTAATTTCTTTTTACAGTACTATCTTTAAATTATTGTCACACTGTTATTTACATTTTGATCATTCATTTTCTTTTCACACATACAATATATCTACGTGATAAGTGATAACCTACACTTCAAAAGAAACAAAAAAAAAATGTAATAACCTATAGTTTGAAATTTTGAATGGCACCTTTCTCTTTTCGGGCGACGTCACGTCACGGTAATAAATACGGCCACAATTTTTCTTCCTTTTCCCTTGTTTCCGTCTGCATCTTACATTTTTTCTTTTCTTTTCCATAATCAAGATTCGTACATTTTTATTAAAAATTCACGAAGATTGAGTTTATAGTGAGGAATTTAAATAATTTTTATGAAGTCATAAATTTAAATTTTGTTGTATTAAAATTTAGATGTATAACAATATATATTTTTTGTAGCTTTCCTTTTGGTTACATATCCAGGGTTAAGATATATTTTTGTAGAGCTTTTTTTTTGGTTGAATAACTTGAATCTCTTTTAGCCAAAAACGGAGAATTTTTAAAATATGTAGAAGGAAATGGATCGATTTTTTTTTCAGAGATTAAAACTAATTTTTTTTTTCTTCAAAAACTAACAATATAGTTAAGTCAACTTGTAAATATATATTTCAGTGTATATCACATTCAAATATGGAATGGTGATTGATGAGCGTATGTAAGCGTACATTAAATTTGTCAAAAATTTCAACATATCTATAAAGTATGCAATTAACAATTCACAGTGAACAAAAGGGAGGGTGCAGATCAACACTATGTTGCCATCGTTGTTGAGCATTGTATATGACTCCTATTATGGAAGACACAGTCAAACGCGTTATGGCTTTTGAAACGAACAAATCCCGTATCTGAAAAAGCAATGATAAATGTGAGATTCTGTCTTGGAGCCGGGAGGAAAAAGCTTTACTGCACGATCATTCTCACTGCCCTTAATTTATGCGAACTCTTCTATTTTCACATTTCCTGCAATCATTTGAATGGTAGTACAACAGAGGATGCAAGATTTTTTCATGATAAATTATATTTCTATTTTTAAAATTCTTTAATATTATACTTGCACTCTTTCATTTTGCAGCATGACACTTAATTCCTCTACTGCAATCTCTTTAAATATATTTTATGAAATTCCTAATTTAACTTTAATAACAACAAAGACCCTAGACTCACTCCAACATCAAACAACCTTCACATCATATTCTCACATCTCCACATTAAAGTCGAAATAAAAGAAAAAACAAGTTTAATAGTGACTTGGAGGAGTAATGGTCGCAGCTGAGGCTGCGATGCTACGTAAGATGTTGCGCGAACAAGGCTAGGCGATGTTGGATGTCGTGATGTCAACAAAGGGGGTTGGGGACTGCTGATGAGTGGCTGTAAGAGCAAGAATGGTGGCGGTTGTTGCAGATGATGGTGGAATAAGGAGCTATATATGGTCATCACGAGAAGGGCAGTGATGGTCCAAGCAATGACAAGGAGAGGTAAGACGAAATCGCGGTTGGAAAAGATGAATAGATGGTGGTTAATTAGGGTCATGAGTGTATATATTTCTTCCTATTTTGGTTTGGTTATGCATCTTAATGTTCTAGGGTTGTCCTTTTTTTGCTCGGTTTGGGATTAGATTTTGTCTCTTTATTTGAGTTTATGTATAGTTTTGGAAAAATTTTCTTGTACATAGTATTTTTATCAAACACTTATGTGAATATAGAATTTTGGGATTATTATGAAAATATGGGATTTTTAAAGGGAACTCACTATCAATATAGGTGAGTTCTATCTCTTTAACAACCGCTTTGGTGAAATTTAATATCCATTTATTAATTTCATTTAGCCACGTCCCTCCCAAGCACTCATTCATATAGTATATAATTCACTTTAAAACACCATATTTTCATAAACAATCTTAAAATCCCATATTTAAATAATTAACAATTTAAAATCCCATACATAAAAAAAACTTACCCTTGGTTTTGTGTAGTTATTTTGAATTAGATTTAATGAAGTGCATGGTCTATTATGTAGTGTTTAGTAAGCGGGATGAGGACACAAATATAAGGACAGTGTGTTTTGTATACTATTTGGTAAGGGAATGGGTATAGGGATGGAAAAAATTTGTCTTAGAGATAAATTTTTTTTATATTTTTGCCCCTCCAAAAAATGAGAACAGTGGGACACAAATTTTCAGTGGTGATCGAGCTACTGGTCAACCACCGACTACCATCAGTCAACAGAAAGTCAATATCTGTTTTCATTTCTACAACCAAATATGATATAGAGATAATATTTTTTATATCCCCATCTCCATTATTCCTATATTTCTGTCTTTATTCCCCATCTCCTTTACCAAACACTGTATTATAGTTACAATGTAAATGAGTGCGTAGGAGGGACGTGGCTAACATTACACGAGTGTGGTGTTACTGACATTCAGCGGCGAATGCACATTGCAGAGGGAGGGGGCCTCATCCCCCCCCCCCCCAAAACAAGATTTTGATTTTTTCTAAATAATTATGCATTTATATATAATTTTATTTCCATTATTTAATAAAATTTGACCCCCACATTAATTATAAATAAAATAAAATAACAATATATAACATATTTTATTTTATATTATGTTTGTGGATTGTATTTGCTGTCGTTACTAAAACTTTCTAGATTCTTCATTGATAACATTCATTAAAACATTGAACAAATTGTTGAGGGCAAACAATACTTTTGTGTTTCTTATAATTGATAATCACATAAAATTTGCGTGCAAAGGCTGTACATGCAATGTATTGACAACACATAATAGATTGCCATTTATTATATTTAAATGCAATTTGACTATAAAATAATGTTATTATATTTAAACATTACATAGTAATAATAAGTATAATTTTTTCTCACACAAACATATATAACTAATTTTTTATTTCAATATATTTTAATAAACATACACTTTAATTCAGGAAAGATGTACATGACAGAAATTTAGTCCCTAAAATTTTTTTATGTAAAATAAATTCCTGAAAATTAAAATGTTTTATTACATTAGTCTGTAAAAGTTTAACGTCAAATAAATCCCCACAAGTTAAAATATGGTATTATTTCAATATCTAAAAGATGCAAGTCACATCAAATAAATCACTCTATTTTCAGTAAAAATATAATTTTCAAAGAATCTATTTGATGTCATGTGAACATTTCATGTACTAAAATTATATAAAATCTTAAGTTTTAGAGACCTATTTAATTAATATTTAAAACTTTTAACAAATATAATGTTATAGTTTAATTTTCAAGAACCTATTTAATATAAAAGATATATAATAACAAAATTAATATTACACATATTATTATACAAGATATTTATCTAATATTCATTTAGCATAATTTCAAGATAACATTTCCCCTTCCAAAAGGGTATCCAAAGATTACTATTAAAAAAATCTTATTTGTTCTTGACACCCGTAAGATGTTGTGCTGGCCTATTGCTTATTTATTACCACATAAATTGTGAATCGCATTCAAACACAATTCATAAACCAATGATAAATGGACTATGAGTCATCAAACATCATGTACAAGTGCCACGACTTCTCCGATTATGGTCTTCTAAGCCTTAGGCCTGGCTTCTTCATTTGGAACTAGACAGCTGTCCATTCCATATTACTCTGTCCCAAACCCTCTTCGGCATTGGGGAACTACCCCACGCCTCAAAATATGTACGCTTTAGGGGTACCCTTGAACCTTTCCGTTGCAATACAGGTCCCACTGACTTTTATCCAGTCACTGTTCCCACCTCATCTTGCCATAATAGTACCTCCATTCTATAATCACCATGTAGGGGCAGGAGCCGAGGACGAACCTACTCAACCCTTCCACTTCTGCTTTCTTATATTCTCCCACTCGTATCGTTTTCCCCAACCTTTTCCATATGAAGAGGATACACAAATTCCTTTTAAATATTCCTCCCTACATTTTGCTACTTTAATAGTCATGCAAAAGCGAACCAAATCGTGCAATATTTTTATTACCCTTTCTACTAACGTTTGGGATTACCAATTTTATTAAAAGGTGGGTGAGTAATAGTTGTGAATTAGAGACCACAGCGACCTAGAGGCTAAAGTATGATTCGCTAGAGCCAAAGATAGCACATTCAATTTCCAGTTCTGCTTGTTAACGAAACCTTTCAGGGACGCTTTAATTGATCCGGACCCATCAAACTAGGTAGCATTATTTATCTAGTTTATAGGTGCTCAGCAAGAGAACATCAATCAAAAAAGTCCAACTCTTTTTTCTTTTTTTTTGGTAAACAGTCCAAGTCTTATTTTATTTATAGGGTGTTTTGTCATCACATATTTACTGGAACCTTTGTCATGTAGCAAAGGCAAATGTGGGATTGTCCACCGGTATCAAAAGTTGGATGGGACACGAACTGTTGGATGCTTACCTGAGTGGCACAGATTTCGTGGATGCACAGAACATAGGACGCCCTAGTCAAGTCCTACGTAGTTGGAAGGAAAGCATACCAGAGAGGAACACAGAAAAAAGGACCACGTCTTCAATGGTGAAAGAGCAACACTTGGGCAAAGCATGATTCACTTTCCTTTCCAATGCGCAATTGCCTGCCCAACTTCCAGTTCAAAGAACCATTTCCATGCTAACAGTTGGCAGTGTTGAGGCACATTGTGCTCGGCATTAGATTGTGCACCTTGCATATGTAGCGACCTTTTGACACGCACGCGCAAAGATAAACGAAATGCTGATGTTTGTATCATTGGATTTTTACTGGTCCTACAAAATCAAATGAATATTGACATGATTTAATTATATATTTGTGTCTAATTAACAAATTACACACAATGAATATTGGGCTGCCCAAATTGCATTGTGTGGCTCATTATGCTTGGGTCCAATCAACAATTTATGTGCAGCTAACATTTATACTATATTTATTTTTGAATTCAAAGATCTAATCATCACCTAATAAGCCAAGCTTCTTGGAATCAACTCATTTCCCTCTTAAAGACTCGTTCGAAAAAAGGTAAAAAATTTGCTATTTGAATTCATTAGAAGGCTTTCCAATGATGCTTTTAAGATTATAGCAAGAGCATTACATAAAGTGCATATTTTATGCAATTCACGCAAAGAGTAACAAACATAATTTTTAACATAACCTTCCACAGATTCCACACAGTATAGTAATAAATGGTGATTATCAAAGTTCCAAAAGCGCGTTTTGGACCAGTTATTATAGCATAGTTTCAACTTATTTTTACTTTTGGACCATTCTATACTTGTATCATGTTCTTGCATGCTTACATAGTATAAAGTGATAGTCTATTCTAAATTTATGTTGGTTACCAAAATTAAAATTGGTATCATCTTAATTACATTTCCTTTTATTCAGAATGATTTAAAATAAAAGGAAGCCAAGATGCCTCTGCTCTTGATTTTATTTAAAGGAACCAAATTGATATATGGAATTTTTTTTTTTAATAATAGAGTGAAAGTTATGGAATAAAAATTTCAAAAGCTCATTATTGATATGCTTCTAAACCGCGTTTCTTCGAGTTATGTAACAAATATTCTAGACATTATTGTATCTTTCAGAGAAGCAAATTAGTGTGCAGATGATCTTGCTAAAAGAGGGCATGCTAATGATCATGCTGCCATTTTCTATTCTAATATTCCTCCCTTTTATATTGTTATGTTTTCATCCTAGTTATGGTTATGTAGGGACCAAGTTTCCTAGACATGCCGATGTAGTTTTCTTTTTTCGGGCTTTAGCCGTGCTCTTTTATCCATACGTACGTACGTACATACATACCAAGTTCTCAATGGACAATAATAGGTTGATGGAATGCAAATGAAAAAAAAAAAAAACTAAAGTAACTGTAGTGTCTATATGAGTATTAATGGGAAATTGAATAACACTACCAGAAAATGCCCATTACTAATAGATTTTACCAACGGATTTTTCTTGTTTCAAGCAGAAAAAATTGGTATCGGCGAGATTTCCGACAAATTTTGACGCACAATGAAAGTGTCATCAGAAACTATTACTGGCAAAAAAAAACTTTGTCAATAACTGGCTAGAAAAATTTGTTAGTGGAGGACATTACCAGCCGAATTTTTTGGGTGCTACTGATAGATTTTTTGCTCTAATGCCTTTTTAAAAAACAAATAAAAAATTAGATTTTCTGCAAGTAATATTAATTTATAATTTATAATCATATATTACTCACAGCAAAGTCTGTCAATAACACATTTTTTAAAATTGAATTTCTGTGTACAACTCTAATGGTGGTGGCAATTGTGATGACATCAGCAGCGAGTGGCAGAGGCAAAATAGGAAAAATAAAGCTACAAAAATAATTAAAATAAAAAAGCACCAAATCAATAATTTTAGTCATTTTTTGACGTCTAAAAACACAATTAGTACCTTTAAAAAAACTCACCTATGGCAGCTTCTCTGGTGCAATGGCAGTGAGAAGTAGTGGTGGCAAGCAGCAATAGATCTGAGCAAAAAAGAAAAAAGAAACAAGGGTAAAAAAATAAAACCAAATGAAAAAAAAAAACTGATTAAAATGTAAAGGACTTTAAAACAAAGACAATGATGATCTCCTCACTAAAAATAACGAGTGATAATTGAAAAAGAGGGAGAGAGAGAGAGAGAGAGAGAGAGGTGGAAAGAAGAGAGAGACAACAATTGCATAAATAGGAAAGGAGGACGACTTGTGGGATATTTAAAACATTTACCGATAAATTTTTAACCATTATAAGTGAAAAATTCACTTGCAACTTACCCCAAAAAAGCAAGGTTTCACTTATACTGGTGAAAAATTTGTAGTTAATACTACAATTTTTATAAAATAAAAAATTTAGCCTTTTAATAGTGGAAATTCCACTAATAATATTAAATTTTTTTAAAAAAAACTAGCTTGTTACTAGGGATTTTTCCACTAATAACTTCAACATTTGGCGCGATTATTGAAAATTTGAATACCGATGAAAAAATCCCATGAAAATATGCTAAAAAATCCGCCAATAACGCGTTAAAGAATCCGCCAATAATGGACTATTTTGTAAAAAAAATTGTTCATAAATTACTAATGGAAAAATCCATTGGTAATGGGCACGTTAAATTTGGCATTAGATGTCGCCATTGTTGTTGACAAATTACTAGCGAAAAATCCTTCGGTGATGGTTTTCCATTTTTTTTACTATTCCCTTTTTTCTGTCTGTAATATTAGGGGGGAAAATCTGCTGGTAACTTGCATTTTTTTGGTAGTGTATGAGAATAAAAATATAATGAAAATTATCTTTTAGATGTCATAGAGGTAAATTTGATTGAGGAAAGTTATCAGCATTATTCCATTGAGTTAGACGACACCTACCGGAAGTATTGACAAATCATAAGTGAGTTTCGGTAGATGGAAGGAAGAAAAATAATTTTCAACAAATAGGAATACAGAGAACTTTCAAAAGGAGGAAAAATCATATCATCTCCATAAGCCTTCCTAGAGCACAGTCCTCTCATTTACTATTGCATTTGGGTAATCTAGTGCTTGTTCTCACTCCCATAATTTCCAATCGTTTGTTTAGTTTTTTAAAGTTCAATCTTTGTTTATTTGCCCATTTTTCTAAACAAATGTTCAAAAGTCTGCACAAGAGAATGTTAATCTATACTTTTAGAAAAGTTGATTCACAAGAAAAAAATGGCACAATGAACCCAATTTAATCAAGACATTCAAGAATACAAATTTCAAGTATATAATATAATTTCAAGGATTTGAACTTCTCTTCCACTTCCATGCCTTCATTATATATATATTTTTTTCAAAGCTTCAAAGATTAGTATAGTATCAAGCTCCCCCATTCTCTTCAGCTGTAAAGATAAAGATTACCAAATAGATCATGGAAGGAATACTATAGTAAACACCCCAATAAATTAAAAGCTTAAAAAAAAAAGCACTTCATACATACAAAACCATCAATTAGCACTTTGCATAAATGCTACTATATTCATGAATAGGAGACACCTTCCAAGGCTGTCATACAATTACCTAGTTGCGACAAATGAAAGTCAACCCAACTTCACAAAACAAAATTTACTAATCCCCTTCTAACCTCCTACTCTAACAAAGTTAACTATGAACGACCAATGCAAACCACTCAATATAACCCTTTATTATTCCCAGTTTCATCCACATCCTGAAACACAACATAAAGGGTAGCAAAGTTAAATCAATTTGCATAAATAATTAAAAAAGAAAAACACAAAAGAATCTTGAATTGCCTCATGGATCATCAGTACTTGTTTGCAAAACATCATATTTTGAAACTAACTTGACCTCAAACACAATAGAAAACAGCATTGCCAACATGTGATTAAAAAATGTCAGTCTTAAACAATATGAGGGACATTTGACTGTCTTTCTTCTGAGCTAGCAAGCACTCGAGAATGCACTCTTTGCAAAAGACATCGCCTTTCTAGAAGCATAAGGGGTCGATGAACGGCTTTAAGCAGTGGTAGCAAACATTGAAGGGCTTGATGGATTCTTTGTTGGGTCTTTCCTTCGGGGCCCAATACCTCAAGGTGGACCAGAAATACTCAAATCAACAAAACTCTAAAATGTTATTTTTCACCAGCAGGAAATCTTTGTGATAGCAGTGAGCAAAAGCAGGAACCCTCGTGACCATTCATGGATCTTAGCTTTTCTTTGTTTTTTGCACATCATGTACTAAAAAAGAAAAACAGAATAGGGATTTGGTTTAATTTGATTTTTGCTATTGGCTATTTCTTCTTCTTATTTTTTTTCGGTCATTACTAGAGAAACAATGGGGGGCTTTTATGGGTTCCTGATGATGGGTTGAGATGTTGTTCTTGGTTTTTTATTTTGATTTAGGACTTTTCAATTGTTACCTTCGAGTGCTAGAACGCCAATGATTAATTGCCAATGAGAAGAAGAGCACTAGTTCTCACAACAGCGCTAGTCGATTCAATTGGCATGGTGCTGGACACCGTGAAGGATGGCACTTAGTGGCGAAGGCAATGCAGAGTGGATTGAGTAAAGAGGCGCGGAGTAGTGGCAGTTGAGAATGCATCACAGGGATCAGTGAACCACCATGACTGGCGACGGCACTGGGGAATGGCCGTATGAGGAGGAGTGACCCTCAATGGAGAATGGCCGGTAGAAAGGAGGCGGTGGTTGTGGCTGTGATTATGATTGTGAACGGAGGGAGTGTAGGGTTGATAATGGATAGAGAGTACGTGAGAGAAATAGACAGAGAAGCTAGTTGTGGGTTTGGTCGTTGATTCCACGTGGCTCTCACTACATAAGGTGAACTTTCCAAATGCAATGTTTTGACTTTTCATGTATGTAGTGCGCTTCAACATTTCTGTGCAATTAAAAAAAAAAAAAAAAAAACAGACAACATAGGATTCAGTGAGTGGCAACAAATAGAGAGCATCCCCACGGAAGAAGTCCAATTTTGGATTTTGCACGATTATAGCCTATGGTGATGTGTGGTTTATTATAGGTTTAGTATTCGCTCTCTTTTAATGTAATGTTTGGGATAAAACCTATCAAGCATGATAATAAAACCCTATTGATACGATTCGACATTAATATGAGGATATGGTGAAATTTTAAAATTTAAGATGCGAATATACACATGCGTGCACGCGTGTGTGTATATATACTTGTTAAATTTAAGGTTATTTTATCAACATGTTATTAAATTTACTTGACTCTTATCATAACTATCTTAAGAAAGCATAAAGAATATATATCAATGATATTTTATGGACAAACCAATTTATAAAATCACCTAAAAAAATTAATTTTAACACATTTTGAAGTATTGGTATTGATGTCGGACACAATACATGTACAATACCACGCACAATGGCATAATGAAGTATCAATGTAACATAGAGTAAAACTAAAGAGAAGACTTTTATGGAGTGTTATGTGTAAATTTACATAAAATGTTTGTCCATAAAAATTCTCCTTATTTTTATTTTCTAACCAAATGCATTAGTAATTAAATTTTGTCTTCAAAAAATTAATAGTTATTGTTGTTATTCGCCCTATCATATAAATTAAAAAAGCTTAATGACAAAATAAAATTCATAATAGTAGATGAATAATATAACTTAAAATACCATTTAATTTTAATACATTAAGTTATTCAATTAGATATTATCATATAAATAAATATGATTGGCTTTCATATATATTATTTAAAAATTTATGTAAATTAAATAATTTAATTAGATAATTTGATCCTATCACTATATTAAAATCAAACTTCTCAAAATAAATATATTTTACCAATTTATTAGAAATATTAGTATTTTGTTTTTTCTTTTGTTTTTGTCGTATATTGTGTTTTGTCTTGGTCGTGTAGTATTATGATGAAAAACCTGAGAAACTAACTTCCCCCATTTATTTCTTGTTGAATTGTTGGCCCATTTTTCAGGTCATATTGGAAAGATAAGGAATTGCACAGAGAAGGAAAGAGGCATATAAACTAACACACAGGACGACTCAATAAAGTTGCAAGTAAATTATCTGCTACTGCCTATGTGTAGTCCAGTATTAACCGACATGTCGGTTTGTCCAGTACCAATCAGTCCACAAACCTTCCCACCTCGAGCTCAAATGCGAGCAAAGAGGCTTAAAGAGTTAAAGAAATCGAGGTCGACTATCCCGACCGATCTACAAGCCTTCCAGTTTAAGCCCAATTAGGAGTGAAAGGACTCGGCATAAGTCAAGTAGAAGGATCGACTAATCAGTCCCGCTAATATTTCAGTTCTTTCAATTTAGGAAGGATCATTTACAAATAACTTGTTTAGAATCGGGTATATCTGAGTAAAAATGAAGTAGTTATTAATGTGTGGTGAATATGAAATGAACACGGTTGGTTTTAAATGTTATTTGAGTTCATTTGATACAAAATTTCATCCATTGCAGCCCATTTGTGTACAAAGAAAGAAAAAAGAAAAAATATCTCAACTTGTGTTTTAATTTTAATAATGTCAAATTAATATTATTATCAAGATAAATATTTAGGTGCACTAAAAGTAAAAAAAATAAATTATTCTGACCCATTTATCAATTAACACATAAATTTTACAAGTCATTATTATCTTTTACTTTCCCTATATTTTTATCTTACTTTAAGAGCACATAAAAATTTCTCTATTATCAAACAGTATTTATGTATTACATAGTTATCACAAATTAAGGAGATTTAGTTAATACTATAGAAATATGCGTGCAACCTTGTTTTTTTTGGTCTGCGATGTGTACAATATTTGGAAATGCACTCGAGTGGTGTTGATAATTGAAAGTGAAGTGGAAGAAAAGCAAGATAAGCCATAAAGCTGGGCTAACTGTTCAGACCATTGGGCTCCTGCATCAAACCAGAAGGGGATAAAAAGGACATCGATGTTAAAAGAAGGAGCGAATAGGACAAATTTGATATATGAGAGTGAGAGATAACGAAGGCTGAAACAGTAGTTCAGGCAAAAGAACAAAGAAGCCCAGGGATTATTGTGAGACCACACCACTCTACACATTTAGTCTTTGGTGTAGTTACAACCTTCACGGTTACTCCGAAATTGACATCTTCATCCTAATGATGAAATATGCATTTCGTATGTGAATTTAGTTTAGCCTAGCTAATGCAATGCTGACCATTTTTTTTTTATGGAAAAAACTAAGTTCCTTATATTCATCACATCCAGCCCTCCAATCAAGTTATAACATGTAAAAAACTTGATTTTAAGTTTTATCATTTTTTTAAAAGTTTGGTTTCTATGTAGTGATAATATAAAATGATTTTATACTATCAATTAAAACTTAAGAAAGTATTAAATTACGGTAACTAGTTATTATAGTAGGCAACTATTTAATATGATTTGAGATTTTATTAAATTTTGTTGGGAAATAATTCCCACATAACATAAATAAATCAAATTGACAGAGCAATATGGTTCTACATCAACTGCATACATTTACGATCATAAATCAATCCACTAATTTAATGAGAAATACAATCACCAATCTCAACAAATATCAATCAAATCTACCACTAATCACTGAAAACACCGCCTCATGCCACATTACCAGGAAGACTTTCAACACAATTTATTCTCACTTGCACTGTCATTACTCACAGAACATAACATCACCACAAGCTGCAAATCCTCTATTTAGGTAATTTTTTTGACAAAATTTGCAAACCCTCATCAAGGCAACTTTTCTGGCAAAAGTTGCAAGTCGTCTATCAATGGTGAAGCATCACACAAGTCTCATCAAATTTACTCTTCATCATCTATGTTATCCTCATCATCACCCTATTCCTCTCTACTCTTCATTTTTAATCTCTCAATTTTATTTTCTCACATATCTAAATAATTCTCAAAACTATTATTTATAATAGTTTACACACTTACTAAATTCGACCCCGATCCTAATAATTAATAATTTTCAATATAGATAGAACCCTAATAAAATTTCAAATATAAAAAGATGTCCGATATAATTTTTTTCCTCTTTCAAATATTTTTCAAATCCTTTCCAAATATTTTTGAAATAAAAAACTATCAGTAGCAACTTCAATTAGGAATTTGGATCAATTCCAACAAATTTTTATTGGTTGACGATCCACAACTATTTTACATTGTAGTGCATAAAAATTAAATTCCAATTTTAATCCACCAATATCAAAACAAATATTTTAATTTCAGTTTTTTTTTTTCGTATATTAGAAGAGCTCCAGTCAACCAAGGATGGTGGCAAGCAAATAATAGTATCAGAAATATGAAAAAGAAAAAAAGAGCATAACAAAGAAAAAATGCAAAGAAAAAAAAAAGGGTTCACAAAAAGCCAAACCCAGAACAAACACCATACAAAAGGCACAAACATGGCTACTCTATCACTACCCCTTTCAGCCTTGCCATCAAAGTTAGGAATAGAGGTCAGAAAGAGTCTTGGTCAAAATGCAACAAGCATAATGAAGTACCCAGGTTAGGTGACATAGAACTTAGATATGTGTAAATTGTTGATCATGCCATAAGAGTGATAGGGTTTATATGTACCATAAGCTTCATGAAAACCAAGCTATTCCACCCTATCATGGGTGCGAGGCCCTCGCATTATATCGATGAGGAGGGATTGTATGGATATCTACAAGGGGATCAATTTGTCCCTTTTTGTTTTTTAAGGATGGGAGACTAATAAGAGACTTTTAAATTGGGAAGAACTAATTTATGCTCAAATATACTTCAAAACTGAGCATGCCATTAAACTTGAGTTGTTGGTAAAAAAAACTTGAGTAATATGGATAAGACAGATTCAAACTCTGTTATCCTTAAAATTCTGATGTAAAATAAGAAAAAACAAGTGAATGAGCTTGGATCCATGTTTGCTTGCAGCATTTGTTGCTGAGCTGGGAGTAGCGTCTGGGATAAAACCGGGTCCTGTCCTCCTTGTATTAACCCCTTTGGCTTTAATCTTCAAAATGAGAATAACATTTGAAGGATCCAAATCCATCAGAGACACTATGTATAATTTTTAAAATTTAATTTATATATGCAATGAATGTTAAAAATTTTAATTTAGATATTCAATTATATATCATTACATTAATAAAAATATAATTTAACTATCCATTATCTTGAAAGTCGTATAAATAAAAGTATATGGATGACAATGTAAACCTCTTTATGGTGTTGGTCGATTAAAATTAGCATTTTGTAATTGATACAATATTAACTCTAATTGAATTAACCAAAAAGTACATAAAACTAGCAACTTCAATTGGGCTTTAAGCCCCATTTGTCAAACAAAAACAAATAGCAACTTTAAACACCGGTTATCATGTAAAATATTTCCTTATTATTGCATTAATCACACAACATACTGTTAACAAAAAAAAAAAGAATATACATTAAATAATGTAACGGTGAGCGAAAAATAAGCGTTGGAAAATATTTATTCAGAAAATAAGCCCCATTTTAAACTTTACGATTTTAAAAGATTTTACAATTCTTGACCCAAAAAAAAAAAAAGATTTTACAATGATTGTATTTTGCATTTTAAGAATAAATTTCCGTTCAGTGGTTGCATTACGTACGACTTGGGAATGGACGTGTTGCTGCATGAAGATAATTTAGGTGACGCAGTATTACTATGTGCGCAGTTTTCTTTTCCAGTTGTATTTTTCCCTTTCTCAAATTACACAAAACTGAAGTGATAATTAAATTAAATTAAATAGACTCATACTATATTTACACCCATAAGGCCATAACATCAAACAAATAAACTTGACCACATCAAAATATCAACTATGAAAGTTATGCTGGGGTTAAAAGAAAAGTTAAGTTTTATGAGTCCTAACAGGTTCATTTTCCCCCCCTTTTTTTTAATGAAAGAAAATAGATTCAATTTACATGTAACTTAAAGTCTAAATAAATAAACAAGAACAACCACTTACGGTTTAGGAATTTTTTAAGTGTTTAAATAGAGGATAGCTGAGTGATGGTATAAATATCAACGTCATCCGAAATACGACGCGACGATAAATAGAAGTGACATCAAGCAATTATATGCTATAAGGCAAGCTATATGACAAGCACATCAGCAGAAAGCCACATTTACTCTTTCCCTCCGAGGCAGCAGGTAGGTATCTATCAAACACATTCAACATCCATTAACTCATGGAATGCTCCAAAAACTGGTGGGAAGCTGACCCCAAAAATCTAAAAAGCAACTGAGGGGCAATCAGGGGAAGTAAATACAAAATTCCCCCACATTGAGGAAAACCATCCCACCTTAAAGAGCAAGAACATTATATCCCATAAAAACAAGTAGTCACAATATTCATGCTACTAGCTCCACAAAAATAAAATAAAATTAAATAAAAGAACCCTTCTGTGTTTTTCTTTGGGGGGAGGAGTTTGCCATTCAGTTCTATTTTTTTTTTTTTACTGTTTTATAATAGGTATTTTCTTCCTACTTCTCGATCATGTTGTCCTAAAGTATGCCTTTGTGAGAAATCATTTCCCATTGTGCCAAATGCAAAACTGATACCATCTTTGGATACCTGCTTCCTGTGTCCCTCTTACGACCTTTCCAACAAAAAGTTCTAAAGCACATCTTACAGCTCTAATTTCTTGCTGAAATAGAGTGATCGGAGCCTTGAATTCCAACTTTATCAGTAACCTCACTACTGGAAAGCTGCAAAGGATTATTCAAATCCCCAAATGAAGGTTTTTGTTGTGAAGCATCAGGTAGAACATCTACTCGCGTACCATCATAGTTAGTTGTCTCCAGAGCAATACTTTGCACTTGTTCTGCCAGCGAATCATGATTCACAATTCCAAGGGTTTGAGAGTTTGTAACATTAGGAAGCTGAAGAGGAGGTATGATCCATCTCCCCCAATCATCTCGTCTCCTTATTTTGTCACCCTATTACATGAAGAAAAGGAAATAAATTTACAGCAAGAGGCTTCATAGATTTTGATAGAATAAAGAAAAACTTGAGAATTAACTTTTTATTAGATAATCTTCAAGAAGTCGTGTTTTGGCATTGAAATTTATAAACTCAAATCAACAACACAAGATTCAGAAAAATACCTGCACTTCCACAACATATGAGGTTCGAACAGCATCTAATATAAGCTGTACATTGTCGGTCAAATGCATGACCTGAGACCAAAAAAAGACAAAGTGTTATCATTTGGTAGCAAATAATGCCACAACTCGTATCCAAACAGAACAGCCTGGCAAAAATGTTTGGGTTGGTATTTAAAAACTTTACAGAATAAAATTACAAATATCAGATTATATATGAACTCCATCCAATAAAGTAGTAAAATAGTCAACATTAGAAGATTCTAGAAGTGTAGCCTAAGGAGACAAACACGCAAAAAAATGATATGCATTTACTCTTCCATTTCCATTAGTGTGTCACAGTTTTGATTCAAGAAAATTCAATGAGATTGACTTCTATATACACCAAGGCATAGTGTGATTCAAGAAACATGGATAAAAAACCATAAAGCTCTTTTTAGTCCACATTGGCATAGATCCATAATATCACAACAAAAATTATATCCATTAAATAATACACCAATTAACTAGTTGTGGGGTGATAGTAGTAGTAGTAGTAGTAGTAATAACAGTAATATTATTTAATACAGTAAAAAAAAAAAAAAGAGTTGGATTTAAATTCAAGCAGACAGATAGAAAAGGTGAAAAAGTAAAAGCAGCAAACTTATTAAAAAAATTTTTGTATAAATGATGATGCATATATTCATGTATAAACTAAATTTGCTTGTCAATAAAACCCATGCTTTCATTCATATCATGTTTCCCTGAAAGAGCTTTAGATAGAAGGCACTATCACCAAACGGCAACATGAGCAAACAATATCCAGGTGAACATATGATAACCACTAGGAGATATTTCCCGTTTTTCACCGTCTTGATCGTTGAGCAAAATAGTTTCTTTTTGAAAGAGAAAGAAACCATCCTTTTTATCAGAATCTAGCCCTGACTTCAAATCATTTTTCGAAATTAATTAAAATTTCCTCAAGACACTACAATAGCATGTGTTTTCTGAAATTAATTCAGTGACAACAAACAAGCAATCAAAACTGAAGTACATTTTCCTTAAGACACAACTTAATTACTGCATATTGCAGACAGCGAAAGTAGTATGACATAATAGCAAAGATGTTGAATCCTCCACAACTAAAGGTCTAGCTTAACTCATCCGAAAATTAAAAGTAGTTTAGGGTAGAAGAATGCTCATTGACAGCCTAACCACATCCATAAAATGTAGCAGTGTAGCACTTACAGTGCACCTTCATTGGGGTTTTTTTTATAAAACAGTGCATCTTAATGACACTTTGACGATTTCATTAATAGAACATGATCCTAACAAGCAAACATAGGGAGGCAAATATGCTAACACAATTTGTCATCCCATGAATGTCATTAAAAGGAAAGAGGAGTAAAATTATAGGATAATTTCACCAAAATAAGAATACTATACAAGCAATAAGTCATGATCTAATAACTGCCAAGCACCCAAATATGCAAAAAAGTAGCTTCCAGAAAAGGGTAGATAATCATTAGCTATAATTGAATCCTTCTACGACAAATTATAAATGAATAAAATTAAAAAAAAATGTGTATATTATGAATGAACTATAAAAACAAAAGAGAACAATCCATCTCACATATTGAAAAAAGCTGCAAACATATAACCCCAAACAACTCACTTTATTGAAGCCGGCTATTAATTTTATAGGAACCCAACCCTCGCGATCCATGTTCTGCCGCAAGAATGTATCCTTAATCAAATTCTCATTGCTGCAATAGACCAAGTTGTAATATGTTTACAGTCACGTTTCCAAAACAGCTAAAAGGAAAAAAAATCAGAAACATAATACTGACAGACCAAAGTACGGCAATACCTAAAATAGTAGTTAATCTGGTTGAGAATCTTAATCTGCAACTGAGGGTCTGGACCTGTATAGAACATTGCATGATGTGGCATGGGAGGCACAAAAGGAACACCTCTTAGTGAATCTGGGTATGGAGGTGGAGCTGCTACATACAACATTGGAGGAGCTATCTCTGAAAATGAATACAGTCATCACACTGTACACAAATCTTGAAAGAAATAATCTCTAGTTCTAGAAATTAATACAGTATACCATGGAATCCCATGTGGCCACCAAATGGCCTAACTGGTGGTGTGTGAATAAACTGAGCAGAATTAGGAGGTGGTGGCGGCCTCATAAATCTTGGAACAACTCTTGGTGGCATATGGTTGTCTCTACCATTGAAATTTCGATGACTGTTCCAGTCCTGATCACGTCTGTTGCCATAGATATGATGGTGAGCACCATCTCCACGATGATGTGGACCACTGTTACGATTTCTGAAGGAATTACGCTGGTGTTGATGATCGTTAGACACTAATCCACCTCTTTGTGTATGGTCCTTTGTAGAATAATTGTGGGACCCGGTTGCAGCTATCGAAACTTGGGGTGCAGACTGTTGTGGGTGGCCACCGTTAGAAGAAACATTTGAACTGTGATGTTTGAATGACCTCTGGTGAGTTGGCACCATATTGTTGGCACTAGCATTATCACCAACTTGTCTCTGTGAAGAGGAAGAAGACTTGCTCCCGGTACCCTATAATTTGGAACTTAAAACAATAGCAATGGCTACATGCATACAAACAAACCATAAAACAAACAACAAATATTCCAGCAAAGCAAATGAATCACGCATGTCACGATCCAACATACGTCCATGATCCATTAACTAAGACCCAACAACTTGATCAAACACGGTTTCCACATACAAAAGCAGCTACATGTGTTTGTCATAATTAAAAACCTAACAAATACTCGCATTATCAAAATTCTTCCATGGAGATATGAATCGGAAAACCATGTAACACATTAAAAACAACTAAACTCATTGGATTCAGCAAAATCCCAGGGATTATAATAACAGGGAAAAAAACACACACGCACACTGCACAAGCTAAAATCGCGGAGGAACCGAACCTGCGATTGAGGCAGAGACGATCCATCCAACAAACCCTTCGATTGCGACTCCGATTTAATCGTGGCCCTAGTGGACTCGGACAACGCGGGCCAGGAGACTGCGCCCATGACCGGCCTAACCTCCCAAGCTCCGCCATTGGACGATGGCTTGTTCCAGGCAGGCCTCTTAACGGGGCCGCCGCTGTTCCCGCCGCAGCTTTCCGAGCTCTCCACCGCGGAGCTGGAATCTTCCGCAGGAGATGGAGCCACCACAGTGGAAGCGGCAGCAGCAGGAATCGAAGGCTGAAGGTCGGTCACCGCCGATGCCACGGCCGACGACGGAGCAGCCAGTACAGATTCCGATTCGCCACGGACAATCTGACTCCACGGCGAGGAAACGGGTGGCGGCGTCGCAAGCCTCGATTTGAGAATATCAGAGGAATGACGAGGTGAGTGGTTACCAGCCATGGCCATGGTTCTTTTAGGGTTAATGTAAGAGTCTCTCTCTCAGGGTGGGTTGTGTGTGTGAGTTGAGAGGAGATGATCGAAGGAAAACAAAAGGAGATTTGATTTGCAAGCAATGTTTCTAGGGTTTCCACAGAGCTGCGAAAACCAAAATGCAGCAAATTAGGGTGCCAAAAATTGGAGCGATCTAATCGCACTGGTTCTGTGTGTGTGTGTGTGTGTGTGTGTGAAAGAAAGAAGAGAATGCGTTTCGAAGAAAGCTTATGGAATGCTTGGGATGCCGGGTTTTGTTGTTGTGTGTGTGAGTACTGTGTGATGCTTGAGTTTACGTAAATGCCCCCTCTGTTTGTTTCCATTCACTTTCCATTTGGACTTTTGTTTAGTTATTGACGTCAAAAAAAGATAAAAAGCCCAGTAACTGTGACTGATGCTGCTTGCATACTGAAATTAAAAAAAATTAAAAAGAGACGAGTTGAGAGGTACACTCCAGTTAAAATTTTGTGTCTCCATCGGACAGCTTGCTAGTGCAACCATTAAATCAATTAATCAACTTAATTGTTCCAACTAATTTCGTTAATTTTTCAAGCCTGGGATCTTGTTTCTCACATTTCCATCGAGAAAAGGTAAATTTTTTTATTATTATTTTGTTAAATTTGACAAGTTTGTCATTTTAAAACATTTGATATAAACTAATCTATCTAGATGACATTAAGTTTTCAAGCCTATGATCTTGTTTCTCACATTTCCATTGAGAAAAAGGTATTTTTATTATTTTTATTTTGTTTAATTTGACAAGTTTGCCATTTTGAAACATTTGATATAATGTTATCTATCTAGATGACTAGGAATATGATGTAAAATTATTTGGGCATATAGTATTGTCTTATTTGGTTACCCCACATTATTGACAATCCAAATTATTAGACAATCTATATTGCTACTTTAGAATATATTTGGTTAAAGGATAAAAATGGGAGTAAAATTTTCTTAGTTGAGTTTTACATATAAAATTATATATAATACTCAATCATAGAAAATTTATTCTTATTTTTACTTTCTAATCATATACATATTTAGTGAATTACCCCTATATGTAGATTACATCCTCGATTGCCACTACGTGGTCATCCTCCAAGTTGTTGTTGTTAATATTGTTCTTATTATTACTATTATTATTAAAACATTTAAAATTAATTATTAATTAATAATATTAAATATTTTATATTTAATAATTATTCATTATAACAAATTTTTATAAATTATTGATGAATAATAATAATTTTATGTAATAATTAAAATTATTATTTTTAATTTGAAATCTTATGACAATAAATTATAATTGATATTAATTATTATAATAATTATTAATATTAATAAATATTATTAATAATATTATTAAAAACACATATTACCTTATAATTCTTATGATATGCCAAAAAAGATAATATTACCTACACATGGCAAACAACAAATTATTATATTATTAGTAATTTAAAAGGTGACAATCTTTTTAAATGTTGATCTTAGAGAGGCAATAAATGCCAGCTTTATATATTTTGCTGTGGGTTCTTGAAAATAACTATTATTATGAGATTAATTAATCATTTTAAAATTCTTCAATCTAAGATTATTTATTTATTAACAAAGGTATTTAAATTAGGGAGTATAAATTCTTCTCATAGAGTTTTTGGGAGAGGTAGGAGTCGAAAACGAGACTATCCATTTAAACATGCATGAGATAACTACAACTATTAGATTATAGACTCAACTATTTTAATATAAGAGATTATGTTTAGTAAAGAGTAGAAAAGTGAACAAATTTTCAGGAGAGACAATTTTTCAATTTTTAAAGTAATATATTTGATGTTTGATTTTCTTATAAAAAAGATGTAACAAAGTAGTAAAGTAAAATCTTCATATGCCTTGGGTAATTATCACTCTACAATCTACATATGATTAAGGTGATTATTATCACCGCTTGAGATAAGCATGCCTTTCTCCCACGGTCCCACCACTCCTACCATCCCCACCCTTCTCCTGCCCATCGCCATCTGCATATGCCCATCGCTCTCCAAATCCCAATTGCGCAAAACCTTCCTAATCCCTACTGAGACGCGTTTGCATTTGCATTCAGGGAAGGTAGAAATTCTTTTTGGTTGATACGGCTACTCGGGAATGACTATTGCCACTCTTCTATGACTATTGTCACTCTTATCACATTAAATTTTTATTAACTTTCACCAAAATACCCTTTTTCTTTCTTAATTACATAAATAATTAATATAAAGTATTTATTAGTCACAATAATATTTCCTCTATCTTGGAGTGATTGAGCATTCATTTAATCATTTATTGAAAATCAACACTTATTATTATTAATTTAATTAGATAATAAATTATTTTAATTAATTCAAAATATTTAATATATATATCTTTTTTCAAAAATATTTATATAATCAATATATATTATTGATATCATATCTGGCACAAACCCTGGTGGTGAGACATTGCTATGTTGAGGCTCTGAGAACTACTGCACCAAGTGTTGCCTATTTTGTGAGAGAAAAGCCACATGACTAGGCATGATTTATGAAAGAGTATAAGCTCTTAGTTTTGGTTTTCCTTTTCTTTAATCACTAAAAAGAGAACTTCGCATATTTAGTATAATCACTTTTGTTTATTCAGTTTTTTTTTCTGAAAAATCTTAAAATAATATATATTTAAACAATACATATATAGCTATGCATATTTGAAAAAATACGAGTAAATAATAATAATAAAGATAGATTACTAAATTATAATATACAACATATTGATTACATTTTATTATATAATGTTTATATAATTTTTAAAATTATTAAATAAACATATGATATTAAGATATATCTGCAATCACTTATTTTTTATTATAATTATTTTCGTTTGACGACTCTATTAAAGTGCATTGAACTAGTTATATATATTTAATCAATGTGTATTACCATGACTAGTACATTGAAAAATAACTACAATAAGTGTCCATCCATGGTTTTTGAGTTTTTAATTCATTAACAGTATTAAAGTATTTAAATTATTATAATTTCTTAATATTATATTATTTAAATAATTATTGAATAAAAGATAAAAGATATTTCTACATTTAATTATATTAAATAAATTAATTATCAATATTTTAAATACCTACGAACTATCTAAAAATAGAAACATGAGATACATGTTAATTTTGTAAATAATTAAATTAATATAAATAAATTTTAATAATATTATGATAATTAATAAATAGTTTATTTAAACTATTCATGTGATTTAGAAAGAAAGGTATGGTGGTAAAAGTAAATGAAAATTTAATACAATTGGAGTGGCAATAGCCACTCCTTGACTACCCTTGTAAACAAATTGTAGGGAGAGGAATGACCAGTGTAACACTTTTGTTGATATAATAATATAATAATATATTGGAGGTTAATCCAAATACACTAACTTTCCTGTAATTTTCAATAATATTTGATTTTGAGCAATTAAAATTGATTATCACCTTTAAAATTGAGAGTGCGTTTGTTTGTAATTATTTTGGGTAATGATTACCTTTTTCACCAAGAAGAATTATTTTTCATATATTTAGATAATTTTTAAAAAATAATTGAAATAAAAAATAATTTTTAATTCTTTTTGTAGAAGTTAACATTAATGGTTTTAAAAAAAAGTCAATTTTCATTTTTTTTAATTATATAAAATTTATATTTCACAATCATTTTTTTTGAAATCTGAAACAAAAGCACTCTGATTTTGAGAAGTGAAAATTTTTATATCAGAATAACTATAAAATATAAAAAGGTGTTTGGATGAGATTTTTTTGGACGAAAATCACTTTTTTGTCCCAAAAATAATTTTTTAAATATTTGAATAATTTTTTAAAAATAATCAAAATCTAAAAGAAATTAGTTTTCAAATATTTCAAATATATTTAAATTTCTTAATCACTTTATTAAAATCTCAAAACAAATGCACATAAATCAATTTATTTTAAAATCAATTATAACTATATCAATTCTTAGAATCAAATCTACCGGCACAAAATCAAACACACTTATATCATTCTAACTATTATAAGCTTTTGGGCTGTCAAAATATGCCAAACTCGTCAAATTAATTCGTTTATCTATTAAAATTAGGTGGGTTGGGTTTAAAATTTTCCATCATTTAATTTAATTCATTTTCAACTTGGCTCATCTTATGCTTTAGGTTAATCTCACTTACTTATTTGTTTATTTATTTATTTTTAAACCTTTAAGCCTTACTTATTCTTAAATTGCAATATTTAAGTTCAATATTTACTTGTTTATTATTTTTTTCCTGTTTCTATTAAAAAAAATTTTAATTTCTACTTTTTTTTTTATTATTTTTACTTTCATTATAATATTTAATTTTTATTAAAAAATATTAATGGCCGTATCCGGGCCTTTTTTTTTTGGTGGGGTCGAATGGGCGTATCTCCTTTAAACTCGTTTACTTCATGGGTCTGTACGTGATGGACTTACGGTTGGCGCAACCCATTTGACAAACCCAGTGCAAGAAAATAAAAAAAAAAAAAAAAGAATTCGACGACAAATATGTGCATCAGAATTAAACTCTCTCATTGCTCAATAAAAATCCAGAGAATAATTCAGAAAATCAGTGTGAAAGAGGCGAAAAATTCGAAGGTTGATTCCGTCGGAGAACATGGAAGAAGACAAGACCCCAGACGAGCAATCACATGACAGCACCGCAACGATGACCACCATTTCTCGTCACTGTTTCGGCGATGACTCCGAAACCCCAAGCTTCTGCATCTCCATCATTGAGGTGTGAGGTCCTCCATTTCCCAAGTCCCAACTCCAGTGAACCCTTAACTTTGAGTAACTAACAAAACACTCTTTTATTATTGTTCCGTAATTTCAACAAACGCAGAACATGAAGGAGGATTATGGCCTTTTCGTGTGGCCTTGCAGCATAGTTCTCGCCGAGTACATTTGGCAACAAAAGCACCGCTTTTCAGGGGCTACTGTTCTTGAGGTCTGCTTTTTTAAAAACTGGTGAGTTTTTGAGTTATAATAATATGAGGGTATATTGATTCATTTTATTCATTGTCTATGCTTTCTTACCATGTTCATGCAGCTTGGTGCTGGAACTTCCTTGCCTGGTTTGGTTGCAGCAAGAGTTGGTGCCCATGTTACCCTTACTGATGACTTGAGCAGAGTTGAGGTATTACACAAACCTCCCCATAGAGGCTGAGATTTGGTGACATTCAGTCCGTCTCCCTTCTATTTGCAAAATTTGCTTGAGAGCTCCCTGAGTTTGTGAAATCATTACACAATCTCCCATGAATTTGTTAAATCATTACACTGACCTCCCCTCTATTGCACAATAAAGTGTATTCAGGAAGGTCAATGTCTTCTGCACAAATAAAGGAGAGTTGGTTTGAATTTTATCGAATCTCAAAGGAGGTCGATGTAATTTACTCATTACACTATTGCCATTTTTTATTTTAATTTGTTCAACAAGAGGTTTGAAACCAAATAGTTTATGACTGCTTGTTGTTTGGGAATTGCAGGTGCTTGACAACATGAGAAGAGTGTGTGACTTGAATAAACTTGAATGCAATGTAAGCTAGTGACTTTTTCCCGGATTTGATATAACATGTGGTAGAAATGTGCTTCTCATTTTACATTTGAAAGTGTTAATTTCCTAGTGGAATATTATGACTGTACTGTGTCTCTAGAATTGAATTTCTATGAGGTGGTGGTTACGCACAAATGAGCAACAACCACTGCTTATTTATATACATGATTTTCGGATTTTATGTTATCACATTTACCCTGTTGTATGAATGTAATGCCTTGTGTCTGTAGGTGCTAGGATTGACATGGGGAGTTTGGGATTCATCCATATTCAGTTTACAGCCAACAATTATTCTAGGAGCTGATGTGTTGTATAACTCAAATGGTAAGAAAATTTGCTGTTAGTTATTTTTCATCTCCCTCTATGGATTTAACTAAAACATTGCTTATCTTATATTATTTAGCCTTTGATAACCTCTTTGCCACGGTGACATTCCTGCTCCAAAATTCTCCTGAGTCAGTTTTTATAACATCATATCATAATCGAAGGTACTTTTTGTTAAATGTGATGCTCAGAACTTATGAAGCGATATTATCCTGGCTCTACAGCCTCCATCTGATTTATCTGTCTAATCATTTGCAGTGGGCATCACCTTATTGAGTTCTTGATGGGAAAATGGGGCTTAAAGTGTATCAAGCTTCTTGATGGTTTTTCTTTCCTTCCTTCCTACAAGGCATCACTGCTAAGTGGTAACATTCAATTGGCAGAGATAGCTCTTATCTCAAAAGATAATGCCTGAGGTAGGTCCAAATTTTAGAATAACATTTGGGAGATTTTTTCTAGTGATGCTGGTTCTCTTGTTGTATTTAGAAAATTCATCTCATGTCTCAATGATCAAGCAATGGAATAAAACATAATCATCCTACAGGGGTGCTTCCTTCTAACACATGCATGGGATTTTACCACATTAAAATGAAATATATGCATTTCTCCTATAAAGGAAAATGAGTGATATTCTTGCCATCTTTTAAATATGATCTACTACAACTTTCATTCTTCCAACTTGTATGGTGGATCATAATTTAACTTTGCCATCTTTTAAATATGATCCGCCACTTGCATTCTTCTAACTTGTATGGTGGATCATAATTTAACTTGAATTAGACGTAGACTTTCTAATTGACCACTCTGCAGTCCTTCCTAATCTCCTGCCCACCATTGATGCTGCTCATTCTGATCATGGACTTGACAAAGGCGTCATAGAAAGCCTTTTGTGAGGTGGCAAATGTAGAAACCAGATGCTTCGTCTCTGGGCTGTCGAGCAGAGCTTTGTCAGAAGAAAACAGGGCTTTCCTTTGGAGAATCAACTTGTAATATGTATTGTCAAAAGTTGTTGAAGACAGATCCATAGTGGCTCCTGCATTTTTGGCCTGATTTTTCAGTGGACAAATTTTTTTCAGTTGTGCTGCAAATGATGGATTCAGTGCAGGGTCCACATCATGGTTAGCATCAAAGTTGTGGATTCGGTTCTTGAAGGATGAGCAGTGAGAGAAACCCAAAGTGTGTCCTCCTACATATGGGTCGTAAAGACATGTTACTCTAAAGTCTAAACTCTGTTCAGCTAGAGGTTGGAATAAACAAAAGGTTAAGTTCTGAGTTTCAGAATAGCTTACCTGACAGAGCTACTAGGTCTTCTACTGACAAACCTCTTTGAGAGAAACTTTTCTTCAATTGTGAGATGCTGAAGGTCGGTGCAGGCATATTAATGGTTTCACTTGCCTTCGATATTCTTCCATCCTTTCTTCCTTTAGGAACATCCCATCTAGGTCCTCCAGCCTGTCAAATTTTACTTAGATATACCAGCAGTTGTTTATAAATTATAACACGTATAATGAAAAGTTTGGTGTTTGGCTTTGTTTTCTTACCAGAAAAACTGCATCCCTTGCTGCTAGAGCAAGGATATCAGCACAAGAGACCACCCCCGGGCACAAAGCTTCTAATGCTTTCTTTGCTGCATCAACGACATAGAATGCATGCAAAGAAGCATTTGGTGGTCCATCTTTTTCTGCTTTGCTGTTTCCTTTTGAATTTAGGAGTACAGAGGCATCGCATCCCTTCAAAAGCATGGTGTAAAATGAATAAGACATGTTCAAATGATGCATCGATATATGGGTGGCAAGGGTTAAGTAGGAAATAAAAACGGAAGCAGAAAGGAGGAGCGAGGGAGTATAGCATTACCCGAATGAAACAGTCATGAAAGTGCATTCGCAGAAGTGCTGCAGGAACAGTTTTGTCCCTAGCAGTAGCATCCTTCACCGCCTTTGCAACAATGAAGTCCACATCAGGGCATGTCTTTTGATAGTAGTTTAAGCTCAGTGACTTGCCAGTAGAAACTACTGAAAATATGATAATCAAACTCAAGAAAGCAACCGTGGCAGCCATGCCAATTAAGAGTAGTTGATGATATTTAGCTCTTGGCTCTGGAAATCAAAGGTGGGTATCGTGGCCTTTTATAGAATTAAAAGAGAACAATTATTGTCTGGATTATGATGTGGCCCCAAAGAATCAATTCGTTAAGTAGTAATGTCAATGAAGTAGTAATTAAGCATTATCATTACAAGAAGACAACTCACTTTAGGCTCCATATACAGAAGGATCAAGCCTTTGGTTGTTAGCGGTGGCTTATGAAGTTTTAATTTTTGTTCTCCTTTCATCGGATTCTATAGTGTGGTGCATGTTCCTCTCACTCAGAATAAAATATTCAGAATAAATTACATATTTAAGCTAAATCCAATCTTAGGCCATATAATTTCATCATCTTCATGAGTTCAATGGGTAAGTTAACAATGTCACGTCCCGTGATGCACCGTTATGATTATTGGACCATTATTACAGTATTACTTTATGGTATTGTTCAAATGTGAGAAGTGATATTTTTTTTTTTTTAATTTTTGCCATGAGCTTTTCCTCTGGTAAGACGCAATGATTGATATTACAGTTATGCTTTTAATAGAAATCCGGGCCATCAGCCTTGTTAGTGGCCACGTCAAATTTTATTTTCGATGGGGTCACTCAAAGTCTACTAACCAAATCAACCCATTAGATACACTCCTTCCTATCTTATTAGTGCATGATGTACTCGTTGTTGTTTCCTTTTACCAGCAAGGGAAGCGGCATCGCAATTATGAAAAAGGCATGCATGAGGTTGTTAAGGTTGAGCCATCTTAACTTTGTTGTTTTCCATCCATGGCGTGCACTTCAAGTTTAACGAAGTTATAATTATTTGTCTTGTTTCCGTTCACGTGGATTAAAGTTCAGAGGAAACTACGCATTCGGTACTGGATGATATGTGTCTGGTGCGTTTTGTAAAAGTAAACAGTATAATGTGGAGGTTTTTTCTCCCATGATTGAGGTGAAAAGGAGTTCTTCGATCAGTGGTACTGTTTATAATTCTGTAATCGTCCATTGTTTGCTTTTGGGGTTAAAATGTGAACAACTAGATGAGTGTTGCGGATTATAATATACTAAGATGATGAATGCGATGTTGCTGTGGCTAGATTGTGGTGTTGCTGATTCTATGTTTATTTAGTTCTCAGGTCAACTGAAATACTTTTTTGTATAGATGTATATTTTCTGAGATTTCAAAAGATTACACGAAAATCAATTGTTTTGCATAGTTATAACTTCGTTCTGCTCCTTATATTTACGAATTCATAGTTAATATGAAGATTTAACAAAGGTCTAATGTTGAAACTAGAATTGAAGAAGGGAGGAGCAAGGGATAGAAAAAACTGCAAGTAACTTAAATCCACGTTAAAAAGAAAATCAGTGTTTTTTAGAAATGGATTTGACTCTTTTAATGAGTAGATTTGTAAAATGAGAAAAACAGGGGTTAATTATCTGTAGATTATTTGGTGGGAGTTAAATGGAAATTATTAATTTAATGATAATTAATTACTTATTTCTCACTTTACAAAGCTCTACAGTTTAATTATATTTAACCACTCATTTTCTCACTTTACAAGGCTATACTCTTTAGAGGATCTAAATCCTTTACAAACAAAGAGCTTTAGTATGATAATGGTCAAAGTGGGGAAGGAAAGGTGCATTAGAGTGTTTTTTTTTTTATTTTCGGCAATGGCATTACAGTTTGAAAATACTTAGTTAGCAATGTCATCAATTTTATAAAAGTAAAATTTCCCATAATCTTATCAGTCTACTATGACTTTCCTTATCATATGTGATAAAACTAGTTTATTACTTATGTGATACATGGAATAATTAATAGTAAAAAAATTTATTAAATATTAAATCTATTATCTACATTTAAAAAGATTATACTTCATATATTTATATAGTAAATAAATTATTATATTCTTTAAAAAATATGTTAATTCTTATTAATTCCCATCCTATAAAATCAAATGCTAAATAAATAATTAGAAAAAGTGCAGTACTATATATAGTAAATATAGTATGCTTGAGTAGATCAGTTAATGTTTTGTAAATAAAAATAGTCAATCTATATAAAAATACATTGCTACAAATGGGCATTATAATTAATTAACCAAAAATTGAAACTAAGTATAATTAATTAGATTTAATATTATAGATACTATATCCCCTAAATAAATAACTTGAACAAAGAAAGCTTTAATTTTTCATCTAAATAATTTTTCAAGTGTAATTAATGATATTTATTATTATAATTGTTATTAGTGATACTTTTTATAAATTAAAAATCTAATAAAAAAACTGTTCATAAAAAACAAATAACATGACTGAAAATTAGTAATGATATAATCTCAATTTTAACTTAAAAAATGTTCAAATATATATAAAAAGGGAAAAAGATTATTGTTACGAAACTCTGATTTTCATATGAACACTCAGTGTTTTGTTTTGTACGATTTTCTCTTTTCTTTTTATCATTTTTTTGGTCAAGTGCACAAATAATCTTTTGAAAATCATATTCATCGTTTTCCATACTCATCTTATTCGAGCCATTTAACATCTCTAATAAAAATATGAATATTACTCAATTAGTTATCTAATTTAATACGAAAATATGAATAATGCTTAGCAATAATTTATAATTAATAATTAATTTATTAATTACTATAATTGATATATTTTCTAAATAAATAACCTTAACCAAAAAGTATTCACATTTAATTTTCAAAAAAAATCTAATTTATATTTTTTCAAATCCTATTTCAAATATTAGTCTTTAAAGTTAATATCTAGCTTAAAAAAATTAGTATATCTGATTTAATTAAAAATTAGGAATTATGATTGATAGTCAAATAAGAATGAACTATAATCAATTATGTTTATCATTATAATTAGTATATTTCCTTAATAAATAACTTGATCCAAAAAGATTTTATATGTAATGTAAATAAATAATTTAAATAAAAATTAATAATTAAAATGAATTTAATTGAAATCAGTATACTAATGAATTATATTTATTATTACAATAATTACAACTGATATTATCTATAAATTAAAACTATATGCAAAACAATTGTTCATATGAAATCAAAATTAATAGTATGATTGAAAATTATTAAGGTTGTGATATAATTTAAAATTAAAAAAAAATTGAATACTAAAATCTATATTAAAAAAATAATACATTGCTCAACTAATCAATTGATTCAATAAAAAATTACGAATCATAATTTATAATAAATTACAAAAAAATTTATCTATTCAAATTATCATCATAATTATAATTGATACATCCTCTAAATAAATAACTCAAACAAAAAAATGTTCAGGTTTTCTTAAAAGGAGAAAGAAAATCGAATAAAAAAAGTGTACATGTTTTATTTTTTTAAATGCTTTCAATTTTTTATCAAATCCTATTTGAAAAAGTAGTCATAAAAACTAAATTCTAACTGTAATAAAAATTTAATATTTTATTTAATAAAAAATTAGGAATCATGATTGGGAATGAAATCCAAATCAACAACAATTTAATTATATTTATGATTAAAATTAGTATACTACCAAGATATCTTGAGTAAAAAAAAAGATTTTATTTCTAAATAAATAAGAGCAAAAATTAATAATCAATTTTAAGTTCATTAAAATCAATTATATTAATTGTATTTATTCTTAAAATATTTATTACTAAAATTATAACAATTAGTATTTCCTATACATTAAAAACCTAACCGAAAAAAAATTTCATAGAAAAATAAATAACATGAACTAAAATAACAATTGATTTAAACCCAATTTCAAAAATTTAACAAAAAAAAACATATTGCTCAACTAATTATCTAATTTAATGGAAAAAAACTATGAATCATGGTTGGTAGTAAAGTATAATTGATAATTAATTATGCTTGTTATAATTATTGCCATTTGATATATTCTCTATATAAATAACCTAAGCAAAAAAAAATTAATATCTAAGTATAATTAATATAATTGATAAATTAATAAATGACCAGATAAAAAATTTTCATTTTAATTTTTTTTGAAATTATTAACTTAATTTTTTTAAATCCTATTTCAAATACTATTCTTTAAAACTAATATTTAACTTAGCAAAATTATATCTTGGTTAATAAAAAATCAGGAATCATAATTGTTAATCGAATTGAAAGTCTAATAACTTATATTTATTATTATCATTATTATAATTAGTATATAAATAAATATCTTAAACCACAAAGCTTTTATATCTAAATAAATAATTTAAGCAAAAAATTATTAATCAAATTCAAGTCAATTGAAATCAATTATAATTAATTATATGTATTATTATAATTATTTCGTTTGGTATTCTCTATAACTTACAAATCACCACCAGTGAAAATCTTAAAAACCTAACTAAAAAAATTATTCTGACCGTACAACATTATTATCTTGATTTGTTTAGAGATTGATTATCATCGTCCATCTATTGGTTAAATTGCTACAAGGAGACTGTGAATAGGATGTGCTGGACAGTTATAAAACTAAAGATTCTGGATATAGATATATTAAGACTAAAAAAAGCTAATTCGTATAATATATCATAAAAAGTTGCATAGCATCTTATATACCACATCACTACAAATTTCTTGGAATTGATCATAGTACAAAAATTATAGGTACATAATTCATATTATGTAGAACTTTCTTATAAAGTCAAAAAAATGATCGATGTAATATAACAAATTTGTTTCTACTTTATTATAAAATACGTGTACAAACAAACATGCAAGCATATAAATAAAGAAGTCAAATTTATATTTTTGCACAAAATCTTACCTCAAATTGCCATGGAAATTGCTTCCCAAAAAAATAAAAATTCAAAGTTTCAAGATCCAATTAAAAGTGTTACATAGAAACAATCTAGAAATTGCTTGAAACAATACGAAATAATTGTTTTAACATCTCTGCATCATGATGCACAATAGAAACAAATTGGAGTCTAAATATATTTTTAAAAAAAGGAGAAAAGTAAGAAAAAAGAATAATAACAATAATGATAATAATAGAAGTAATTAGTTTCACCAGTATAATAAAGCAATAAGAAGGATAATAAAACAAAGAAGAGAGAAGGGATTAGCACCATAGAAGAACAATAAGAACTTAAAATGAAATTAGGAAAATTTCTTACCAATGAACATAAAAGGAGAAAAAAAAGTGATGACAAGGTGGATGGAGGTAGAGGATAAAAAACAGATGGCGATGTAGAACTCAAAATATTAAAAACAAGTTGATCATTATGACAAATGAAGTAGAAAAAATGCTATGAACAATATTAAAAATATGATTGACAACAGAATAAAAAAAGAAAAATCCCAATAGCAAGACTCTAAAGATAAAACTATTACTTTTAACCCATAAGTATGATAAACTTTTTCTTTAATAGATAATAATATATATAATGATTGAAACACAATTGAATCGATTTAGAATTCAATTGACTAATCATTTTGTGAAGATAAATCTACTTTGACTGGGTTGCAAATGAATGATTTTTTCACAAAAAACTTTTTCTGTTTGAAATCATATTTCTTTAAAAAAAATATGATATATTTGAAAAATAAATTCCTTATATGAAAGCTAAATCTTGTTTCAATATATGGCTTTTATTTTTACATGTAAAAGTCAATCCATTCGAACGTACAGTCATGACATACTATAGTGTTTTTGTTGATAATTTGAAAATTAAAATTATTGTTAGCATTAAATGTTATTTTATTCTTTTACATCTTTTAGGCCCGTAAATACATTCTTAATTATTGGTTATTAGAATGATGTAATTAAGTGTTCAATTAAGTCTATTAATTAAATGAAATCAAATACTAATCATTTACATTTTAAAATATGGTTTATTAAAAATATTGTAATGCAAATCATTTGGATCCTATTACTATAAATAAAAAATGATATTTTTATCATCAAATGATTTTATTAAAAATATTTCAAATCTGTCTAATATTCGAATCTTATTCTTATAAAAAAAATTAGATTTATTTAAAAATCAAATTTTAATCATTTTTAAGATTTTTACCAACCTTTGAATCAAAATCAGATTGTATTAAAAAATATAATATTTGAATCCTATTCCTATAAAAAAATCAAATTCATTTGAAAATCAAATTCCTATTAACTCAAATATTTAATATGTATTTTTTATTAAAAAATCTAATTCTTATTGCTATAAAAACTAATTCAATTAATATCTTTTCAAAAAATAATATTTGAATCATATTCCTATAAAAAAATTAATCCATTTGAAAATCATATTCTTATTAAATTTAATATTTAATATTTAATATGTGATTTTTTTATTAAAAAATCTGAATCCTATTCCTATAAAAACTAATGTAATTAATGTTTTTTCCATTGGTGGAAAACTAAATGGTCTAGTTGAAAGACACATCAATTATCTTTTTTTGTAAAATCCGATTTTAGATTATTCATATGATATGAAACGAATCCAAAATGAATTAATTTCGGTAGCTGTACATTATATAGGTTGCTTTGCATCTTGCTCAATTTATGTGTGTGAAATCTAAAAGTTCATTTTTAAAGGCAATCCATGCACTAGTACTTCTTTGCTCTTATGCATTGTTAACTAGCTGTATCTATGTAGATGGAAAAGAAATCTATATTGAAGATTTTGTTGTGACCATTCGATGCCATACCTTTTTCGTAATAAAAATTTTAGGTTGAGGAAACTACTCGTCCCACTTTAAGATTGAGTGCTGTTACACAACCCGATTTAATAGCCAGAGTCCAACAACTCGACACACATGACAATACACAAAAGGAAAAAATCGTGCTGAGAGAGAAAGACTATATAAAAACTTAAACCATACAACGAACGCCACCTAAGTCGGTATTTGAGTTTCGGGTGTACTATTTGGGGCGACAAGCACTTTCCTTTAAGATTAGAACGACTTTGACTTCATTGTGTATCTATAGAGGCAAAAATAATCTACTGAAAAAAAAAAACTTGAAAATCAAACATAAATTATGAGTTATGACAATACCAAAGCATAGACTAGGTGAATCAACTTCTCTTGGCCCTTGTAGGTAATAGTATTTATGGCAATTGTTGAAAAACAATTTCATGGCATGCTAACTCTATTCCAACTTCTAAAGCTAACGGCACTTGAGACGAGTTCTTAGCTGGTTAACTTTTATCTGGGGACCTGCATTTAAAGGGAGATTGGATAAAGGCGATTTAAAGGTTTGGAAAATCTTAACATTGGTTGCGAAGTACACCAACATGTAATTAGCGCGATTGAAATCCTTTTTCAGCCTATAAATTCATGAAAGTCCTGAGACCCTTAGTCCGTTTTTCTTGCACCATTAGTACAATTAAGTTAGTAACTTACAAGGCACAAGTCGACCCAGATTTGCATATGAATGTACTTCTCTGTAACGAACCATAAGGATATGCATTGAAAGCCTTCAGACCAGATAAAAATGCAGTCAGTCAACTACCATAAAAATACAATGTAGGAATGAAATTTTGTATGGTTTGCAGCTACATAATTGTTTGCTTAACATATGGTTTACAACTAAGGTAACATGCTAATACATTAATTATTTACAAACTCAATCAAATTAATGCTATTAAGACCCTAAAAAATGGAGGGTGGTAGTAGTAGTAGTAGTAATAATGCTTCTATCGTGTGTGCTAAACGACCTATGAACTCCAGGAAAAAGAAAAACACTACAGATACAAGATTGAATAGCCAAAGGGGATGCTCAAGAAATGGCTAAAACCAGATAAAGACCCATCAAAAATGCAAAAGGAGGCTTTAGATTAAATGAGTGATTAGGCAGCTTTCCAGGATCATTAGACGGGTTTGATGTAGCTTCAGGATTCACAGCTATAGCCGGAGAAATAGCAGGAGAGTGAGATTTGTTAATAGGTAAAGTAGAGAGTTGATCGTCATAACCTGAGAAAACCATAACCTCATTGTTGAACACAATAACTAATGGAGAATTAATGTAAAGAAAGCTAAGTTCTGACGCATTAGAAGTGAGGTGTACTCACAGTTAGATTCCTTCCAACGCAGAACCATGTTCTCGCGATCAAAGACTATATTATAACCAGTCATGAAGTTTTCTGCATGAAGATAAACATAATGAATATTGGATGCTTCAACAATAACTTCATGAAAGTTGTACTTTTTTTTTCCCAGTAGTATTGATGTATGGATTGTTAAGACAAAACAGACAATAATAGCATCATAAGAATATAATTAAGAATGATGCAGTTGAGTCTGCTAGTCGATAAGAAGCATTAATTGATTGACAAAAAATTTCCTTAATGATGCCATAATGTGAATTGAAAGCTTCGATATAATATGTAGTTTCATCAATTAAAATACTCACGTCCAATGATGTTCACATTATTGCTTTTCAAGACAGCCAAACATAGCAACCCAACGTCCTGGACACCACAAGAAGCATTTATGAGGTAAATACGGCTGAAAATCATTAGAAGTCAATAATATCATGAAACCTAAAGCTGGATTTCATGCTCTCACCAATCCAGAAACTGTTACTATTGGGTCCATGACAAAATAATCGTCTCCACCTTTCATCGTCAGATTCAAAACGGGAACTTCAACCGTCTCATTTGGACTGCAGGTAAATTGGAAATCAGTGCCTGATGGTTTAAAACGAATAAGGAAGTTGATGGATTCTGTCAAGCTATAAATCACCTTATGTCATAACAGTACTCAAAGGGGAGATCAGAATCAGAACCAGAACCAGAATTAGATGAATGCCGTTTTTGTTTGATCATTGAATTGAACTGCAAAAATAGAGGTAAAAATTGAAAACTCATATGGCATGAAACCTGAGATAGGATCATAAACAACTATAATGTACATTACTTACACCGTCAGCAATCTTTGTATAAGCGGGGTCGCTTAGGTATGTAAATGAGGTACCAGAATCAAATATGGCATTGAACTCAAGATCAGCAGCATTTCCTCCCACAATAATTTGGGTAATGGTGATGTTGTAAGTTGGACTGTCATGCAGCACCCATGTTAGAAAAAAGCATTAGTGAAGTTTAACATAACATATTCTTCTCTATTTTGTGGTATGTTTCTCCTTTTTCATCTTTTCTGTTTTGCATTCAAAGAGGTCAGGGCATGCCAAAAGCCTTATCAAGGAGTTGCAGTGGCAGTTAAACTACTTTCAAGAGACCTCATCATGATCACAATGTCTTTTAGTCAAAGCAGTTCTAATGGTATAAGCGCAACATCTGGTTAGACTAAAAGGAAAGAAGAATGAAAGTTACTAGCGACTTACTGCGATAGCCCATCGTTGAATGGTGTTTTTCCTTGTTCCGAGCTGCTATTATCCCCAAACGTGATTCTCCCAATACCATCAGGTCCAAAACACATTGAAAAAGAATCTGAAGTAAGCCCTTCTTTGGCTAAGATGCTTGGAACAGATATATTACTCATGCCAAGTCCAAAGAGACCATTTGGAGCTGCCCCATCAAGAAATGCACCTGTCTGAACTTGGCCACAACTGCAACAGATTGAACAATAAAAATAATTTAATACCACCAACAGGTTCTTAATAACAAGCAATGCCAAAAAGGAAGTCAATTACACCAAGCAGTTTCAAAGAGCAAGAATAAAAAGAAACCATGATTGTGAAATAAATAACAGTTTAAGGGTCAGCTTGGAAACTTAATTCTCAGGATTATGCTTAGGATTTCTTGCACATGGTTGTTTGGTGAAGTTTTTACGTCTTCACTCACCATATACAACTGATAGCCCAACTTCCTAAGAAGCAAAGTCATGTGATATGGCCAAATAAATAACATGGGGTTTCAGATATATTTATATACCCAATATATATATATATATATATATATATCCAAGCAAGATGTTAAGAATTTTACCCAAAAGTAATTCGTGTGTCAACAACTTTTGTTTGATCATCGTCAGTAATTAAGTGCAACACATCCTCTACCAAGATTCCAGTAGTTGAAGTACCGTTGGATAGATACTCAACTTGATATGGGCAAGTGCTAGCAGATGAAGAGCACTGTCTCTGTTGATAACATAAGCTGCTATTGCACAGAACATTTTGGCTTGTGGATGATCCCATGAGATCATAGATATTGAGATCAATTGTCTGTCAGATAAAAGTACCAAATTCAAAATTCCACGTCACTTTTGTTTACAACTAACCAACAAACAATAGAAAATTTAAAAAGAAAAAAAAAATCACAGAAAAGAGAATTATGAATCCAATTAACCAGGATTAACATATCAAATATATCCTCCACCAACACAGATGACAAATGTTATTAGTAAAAGGTATCTCTTGATGGGCAAAGGGACAATGAATAATAATACCTTCCCACTTGATGTCTTTAGACCGTGCACACAACCAGTGGTACAATTGCAAGGTAACCAGAACAAATCACTACCGGTATCCAGTGCCACTAAAAACGATAAACCCGGTGTCCCAACAGAAACATTGGCAAAATGCAAACTGAAACACACAAAAAAGGGAACACAAATCATTACAACATGCACATCATAGTAGAAAATGGCTGAAAAAAAAAATTAGAGAAATTTCTCTAATTAAAGAAAAAAGAACAAAAGGTGCGGATTAAGAATTTTACTCAACCCAAAAGTTAAAATAAAAAAAATAGAAACATATTAATTTAGTATAAAGTTCTGCTTTTCCAATCCTGATGAAGTTTTCTAACCAACTACCAACCACACCCAAATTCTCATATAAGGCGGAAAATTAGCAATCGGTAAAGAACACATACAATCCAAAGGCGTCAATCTGATAAGTGTCGTTGCCGGCGGCGAAAGTCAGAGGCGTCTGGTGATCGCCAGCGAGGCGCCGGCCCCGGAAAGTCCGGTCCCTGTGCTCCATAGCAACATAGAATTCACGAGTTCCCTTCTCAGGCAACTCATCACCACCCAGAACCCCCTTAACCGGATCCGAAAGCCTATGATGCATGTCAAACCCAAATGAATGCAAACCATGGCAACCATGTGAAGCCGAACTCAACAGCAACAATAATAACATATGGATATGACTATAAGGACTATGGCTATGTCTATGTTCCATGTTTTGAAGAAGCTACTGCTATAGCTACGTGATGTGTGAGATTTTGTTGTTGCTTTCCCCAAGACAGAAAGATATATGGATGAGTTTCTGTTTTTCACGGAATGCTGTGTGTTTGTGTCAGTGGCAGTGGCAGTGCCAATGAGAAGATTGTGAGAAAGTTCTGTGTTATGGTTTTGCGGAAAGACTATGGTCGTTGACGCGTGGATAATTAAAAACAAGAGAGAACGAGGAAGAAGGAGCTAGCAATCAGAATTCAGAGGGGGAAGGTAGCGTTTGGTTGAGTCCTCTTGTTGTGTTAGGCACCAAAAAATAAAAAAGGTCCAAACGCTTCTTCTTCAAACGATGATCTCATAGGTGTAAAAAAGGTGGGACCATAGGTTAAGTATTCAATTTGTACTCTAATATATTATTATGTTATGTGATGAATGATGATGACCTTTTTTTTTTTTCCTTTCTTTAGTTCATATTTAACGAAGTTGGTGTGAATAATGAAGGATTGAATAACATTTTTTGCAGGTGAGAACGCGTATTTTAGCTGCGAAGCCAACTGCATCCGGTTGAATGTTTTCCTCAACTTATGCTTTGTTTATTAGTATTTTGTCATGGCCGTTGACATCCACGAAGAGAATGGGATGATTGTTGTAATATAATGTCCTCTTTGTGTTCAGTTTTTTATGCTAAAAATTTTCAATTTACTTTTGTTTCATAGAACTTCGAAAGTCGCTATTTTATTCACGAACTATATAAATAGAGTGTCGAATACTTTAATTAATTTCATTTCTTTTCTAATTTCTTTCACACAATGATGCCAACA
The DNA here is from genome assembly GCA_031216105.1 of Dalbergia cultrata. Classification (NCBI taxonomy): domain Eukaryota; kingdom Viridiplantae; phylum Streptophyta; class Magnoliopsida; order Fabales; family Fabaceae; genus Dalbergia; species Dalbergia cultrata. The sequence goes on from JAVHNL010000093.1 coordinate 67,411, forward strand.
ATTTTTAGCTAATAATCATATTCATACTTTAATTGTTCTCTGGGTTTATGTATTGTGTTATCATAAAAATGTTTGATTCAACCATTATTTTAAAAATCTTATAAATAAAAGTAAGTAATTAATTGATAATATAAAAAAAATTCGTATTTATAGGGTATTAAAATTATTTTATTTTCATTAAAGTTTTGCAAGTTGCAATAGATTATTCATCATAATTACAGTACGAATGAATAATTATTATCATCATGACAACATTTTTTTTTTTTGGATAAAATCATCATAAGAACAATAACGAGTTACCCACATTTTATTGCAAAATGAATCCTACGATCCTACGGATATTGTAAAAGCACTGTGGAATATTCAATCTAAATATTTAGGTAATAAAGATCCATTAATGTCGGTGGGAGTTCAAAGATAGAGGACAGAAAAACACGGGGAAAAATCCCGGAGAAAAGTGAAGTAAGGAAGTGGGGTAAACAAGAAAAGCTGAAGAAGAAAGCGTGAAGTTCCATAATTGGGGATTTGCCTTCGCTGCAAGAATAAGAAGCGTGGTCTGGCGCTTTAGCAAGCCACTCGTCCTATATACAAAATGAGTTTGATCAGATTAGGGGGACATTTTAATGGAATTTTATGGGCTGAATTTTTTTATATATTTAGCTATTTTTTTAAAAAAAATAGTCAGAATTTTAAAAATATTAATTTTAAATTCTTCTAGAAACTAAAAAAGTAATTTTCAATTTTGTCTATTATATATGAAATTTGAGTCCCATAATTTTTTTAGAAAAAAATTGAAACAACTGCACCTAAATGTATTGCTAAAATTATTAAATGGTATAATGATATATCATTTAATATATAAGCATAAAACATTAATGCTTTATTCAACTCAATAATTTTTTTAATCTTTATGATCTTGATCAAAGAAATTAACCAAGTTTTTATTAAAATGTGGAATTTTTAAATTTTTAATGCATGATGGATACTAAAACAATTAAAAATTTGTCTTTTTTAAGTGCACTTTAGGGATTAATTTAAAAAACTTTGCTTTAATAGCGAATAAGAAGAAGACACATGTGAACACGTGACCCTCATTTCACCATATGTCAACCTTGTTGATCGTTTTATATGATACCTTTTTTCCTCAAAGATTCTTTTTTCCTATCGAAAGAATTCATTGATCAATAATAAAGGTATTAATCCGGATATAAAATATCAAGTAAAATACTTGGGGCTCCTAAGCCTATAAATTAACCAAAGAATAGATAATTATATCTTTCGGTCGATTTTTTAGATTCGCCAATTCGTATCTTAATATATTGGTTATTAAAAAAATAAATAAGATCAAAATTTGACATGCATGATATACATTATTCTTAGTTGTCAATAAAAAAATGTAAAAGTAACGTATCAGATATATGTTATATGAATATTTATAAGATTATTTTGATGCATCAACAAATATAAAAAAACTTATATTATCATTTAATTATGTAGTAATATATAAATAAATATTATTAATTTTTGAGTCTATTGTTTAATTAAATTATAAACATAAAATAAAAGAATTTAATGGAATGATGATAGCATAGCTGATAAATTAGTTGGTTTTGGCTAAAGGTATGGTTGACCAAGTGTGGATTAATGAGGCATCTGATTATCGTTAGAATTTGTTAGCCTTTAAGGTTGGTGATTTATAATACTCATATTTCATATTAAAAAAAAAATCCAATTTTACATTCTCAATGTGTTGGAATTAAATTTATATTTAGAGTTTAATTTTTATGTATTAAGTGATTTGATAATGTATTGTTAAAATCACAACTATTACTTAAAAAGTCAAATAATTATGATGATTTGATTAAATGATAGTATAAAAAGTTTCATACTAATAGAGCATATAAATCAAACTCTTAAAATCAACATTTTTTTTTAATTTATTTGAAAAAACCCACCTAACCTATGCTTTCAGTTGAAGGGTGAGCCAAATAGCAGTATAAGTTGAAGGAGGAGGTGGTGATTGGTGAACTTCTCCCACCTTAGTGCTTGTGACTGTGAGGCATGAATGAATTAACCACAGAAAAGGAAAACAGAGTTTGCCTTCCCTACCAAGTTGGGTCTCCGCATGCTGCGCCAGTGACCTACCAACTAATTAAAGTGTGCTTTGCTATTTTAAAACACATAGACTTTTCCTTTCACGTATGATTGTGATAGATGAGTGGGAAAAATTAAGATCATTATCATATTTATAGAAATGGAGTGAGATATTTTAATTGAATATTCACTTTTAAATATTAGAATAATATTTTTGAACAAAAATACCCATTCAACTCAATACAAATTTGGGAAACTTGAGGGAAGACATAAGGTACGCAAGCATTGTTCAGTCGCTGGACTCTCAGGTCTAAAATTCAAAAGAAGCAATTTAATTTGTACATAGCAGGAAGTGACTTTCTCCCTTTCTCTGATCTGATGTCATCCAAGACTTATTCTTTAATACTGTGCTTGGAATTGAAAAAATTGTGAGAAATAAATTGAATGGTATGGAAACAAACCAAATCAATTTATTATTATTTTTTAATTATTCCAAACATAATATAATATATTTTAAATAAAAATATTATTCTAACACCTAAAAGTAAGTTTTTAGTTGAAACACATATTTCATCACCATGGGATATGATGGTGACCCTAATTTTTTTCACTTATTCATCACATTAAATGGATGTCTTAATTGGACACGTATTTTTCAGTGTTAGAATAACAAAGCTCTATTTTAAATATAAAAATTAATTTTCAAATCAATTCAACCTTTTTACCTATATAATAATTTTAAAAATAAGATTTGATTTATGAATCAAATTATTTTTTAACTTTCGATCCACACCATCCAAAACAAAGCCTTAGTAATTGGTGCTTTTAGCGTTGCACAAATGAAACAGGACACTGTGTTGATTGAGTTTCGACTATTGAGGCTTCATTACTTTAGGAATCTTGTTGGCTTGCTCATGGGTTTAGAAATTGTGAAGCGTGCCGGATGGGCAGAGCTCCGTCCAGAATTGGTAGATGAGATAGCCAAGCATATTTCTTCACCTCGTGACTATGTTATGCTTCCTGCAGTGTGCAAATCGTGGAACACGGCTTTGCCTAAGATCTCAAAGCATAAAGGAGGTCCACGGCTAGTGTTAGCATTCCATGATGATGACGAGACTCTCGAGACAGAGAAAAAGGAACCCTACAACTTGGGATCGCCCGAGTTACAAGACACCCAGATACGCGGGTCTTGCTTTGGGCGGTTGATCACTGTTGGAATTGATGGTGAGTTGCTTGTGTTGAATCCATTCACCAGTTCTTACTTTCTTCTCCCACCCTTGTCAACTTTTCCAGGTTTGGTTAGTTGTCAGCCTGATAACTATGAACATGAATGCACTTTAGTGCATATAGATCGAGACAGCTCCATTCATACTGTTGACAGTGTCCATATGCAAAAATATTATATTGTAAAGATTATTATATCTTCTTCCCCTTAAGAAGAAGACTTCATGGCTGTAGCTATCTACGGGAAATGTTCCCAATTGGCTTTTCATTGGTCTGGTGGTGATAAATGGACAGATTTTCCAACCATACCATGTGGATGTGGCTATCTTGATGTGATATTTCACAAAGGGAAGATTTATGCTATAGGAGGGGATGCCAAATTTTATGAGTATGACATGAAAACGCTATCAGGTGGAGTCAAAGAAGTGGGACTTCCACGCTATTGTAATAAACTCCATGAAAAGCACTTGCTTCGGGACCCTTGTGATCATCCATAAATGTCACGCTATGGAAAGCTACATAATCAGTACTTGGTTCGGAACCCTGCTGGTCATCTACTAATGGCAGTGAGGCATTTCCACTTTTATCATAAACGCAAGGTTTGCAACGGAGAGGAGGTAAAAGAATATTGTAACAGGACTACAAGATTTGGTGTGTTCAAAAGAGATGAAAGTGCAAAGCGATGGTACAGAGTTTAGCTTAGGAGATTGAGTTGTGTTATTTGTATTAATTGTATATGGAATACCGTGCTGACACGCACTCCATCTACTATTGGATGGGGCTTGAATCCTATTTAACTATAGTTCACACTTCATTCAATGGTGGATGAAGTGTGGATGACAGGATGTCTCATTCAATGGGAGATTATGTGGTAGTACATAGTTGGATATAACTCATTGTTTTGGAAACTGCATTTTGTTGATGAAGAGGGGAATTGTGTTAAAACTTTATATATTATACTGATAACACATTGGGATATCAGGATGACAAAGTGATTCGTGGCAATGATATTGGTGTCTTGAACTTCAAAGATGGAAGTATCAGCCAACTATTCCCAAATTCAGACTTCCTTTATCCTGCTCCAGTTTGGGTTTGAGATTCTTTATAAGCAAGTCCTCTGGTTTGGCTATTCCATCTTTAAATGGAAGGATCAACGATTCATTTGTCCCTCTAGCTATTAATTCCTTTTAGAGTTTATCTCTAGTTTACTGTGGATTTTGTATTGAGCAATGCTAAACACCTTGAATACTGCTCAAGATGACTATATGCACCCAAAATTAATATTTTTCTCATTTTATTTCTTGGTAATTAAAATCCAATCTTTCTTAGCAAGTCTATAATTTGGAGCAATTTAATTAAGGATTGAATACTCTGTACTAAACAATAGTACTACATACGGACTATAGGCTGAATATTTAAGGTGTGTGGTTTGTCCGTTATTCATTCTCGTCTTCGATAGAAATAAGAAATAGAAATGAACATGTTTGGTTAAATTTTAATGCAAACATCTTTATGAAAAAGTTTTCAAAAGAAATACAAATCCGAAAACATTGATATCATGTTTCAGTGTTTTCTTTAACTACAAGAAAATTGTCTATTTGTGCCAATCCCTCGCAAACTTGCTCAAATGTATCGCTAATATGAGATTTGCGATAGAGTGTCCTCTTTCTGTTATTATATTTCACAAAGGGAAGATCTACGCTATATAGGAGGGGATGCCAAATTTTATGAGTATGACATGAAAACACTATCTGGTGGAGTCACCGAAGTGGGACTTCCACGCTATTCTAACCTATATCAAAACTTGGTTCGGCACCCTCGCGCTCATCCATTAATGTCATGCTATGGTGAGCTGCAAAATAAGTACTTGATTCTGAACCCTGATGGCCATCTATTAATGGCAGTGAGGCATTTCCACCTTTATCGTAAACGCAAGGTTTGCAACGGAAAGGAAGTAAAAGAATATTGTTACAGGACTACAAGATTTGATGTGTACAAAATAGATGAAAGTGCAAAGCGATGGTGCAGAGAGTTCGGCTTGGGAGATTGTGTGTTTGTAGTTGGATATAACTCATCGTTTTGGAAACCGCCTTCTGTTGAAGAAGAGGGAAATTGTGTTAGGAATTGTATATGTTATACTGATACCATGTTGGGATATCAGAATGATGAAGTTATTGGTGGCAATGATATTGGTGTCCTTAACTTCGAAGATGGAAGTATCAATCAACTATTCCCAAATTCAGACTTCCTTTGTCCTACTCCAGTTTGGGTTTTAGATTCTTTATAAGCAAAGTCCTGTGGTTTGGCTATTTCTTTCTTCATGGAAGGATCAACCATTCATTGTCCTCTAGTTTACTGTGGATTTTGTATTGAGCAATGCTAAATAGCTTGATTATAATGTTATATACTGCTCCAGATGACTATATGCCTCCAAAACGAATCTTTCTTGGTAATTGAAATCCAATCTTTCTGAACAACTCTATAATTTGGAACAGTTTAATTAAGGGTTGAATTTTCCTAATATACTAGTACAAGATCTTTTGAGCGGGTAAATTACTCTACACTAAACAATAGTACAGCATATGCAATGTATGAGTTGAATATTTAGGGTGTGTTTGGTTTGTCTGTCATCCATTTTCGTCTTTGGTAATAGAAAACAGAAATGAAAACTGGTTTGATTTCATATTGATGAAAAGATCTTCATGAAAATATTTTCAAAAGAGATATAAATCCAAAAACATTGATTCCACCTTTTCAGTTTTCTTTTACCCCAAGAAAATCGCCTAATCGTTGCATATTTTTCAGCCTCAAATTTGCTCGAATATGTCCTTATTACAAGATTTGCTGGGGATTTGTGACATGTTTATATAGTCGCCGTAAATTCCTGGGATGCTAATGAGAAGCAGCAGCCTATCCCCTGTAATGTTCTGGTTGACTCGTTTGTGGTGGACAATGCCCCCTCTAATTTGCGTCAATCACTTCCCCCTCTAATTTGCGATAGATTGTCCTCCTCCTTTTTCCCTTAAAACATAAAGAATTTTATTTTCCTATTTCACTTTTCCTTCATTATTCACTTTGCCTTGGAGAACAAAGTATCAAAAGCTTTTATCACAAAGAAAAAGAAGTAACCCTAAAGAAAAAAAAAAAACAAAAGGATCGAAAAGTCCAAAATACCAATCCAATTACAGAGTTGTTATGAAAAACAAATCCGTCTTGGGGGCATGTAATGTCCGCTTGAATTGGAATTTGTATATTTAATTTTGAACCAATCCGTTATTGTAAAAAAAAATTTTTTTAAAGAGGATTGTAAATTTTTTATGGTTTCCTAATGTATCTACCCCCAACAATAATTACATATTCCTTTGAGATAGGAGCTCCCCTAAATGGTAAATCTATGACTATGAAATTTTTTTCATACATACTACTAGGAATCAATGAAATACAACCCATATCTCCTCTATTTTGAAATTCTGCGGACCAAGTCCCTTAATTTTAAAAAATCTTATACCGACCTCCTCTATTATCGTTAGTCCATTGGTGACTTTAATGTAACAATACATTTGTGTACAACAAATGATTTTTTATGGCATTTTTTATGACATTTTCCCATGTTTGGGAAAAGGGCAAATGAAAAGATGATATGTTTTTATCACTTAATAAAAGGATAATATGATCATTCAACTGTTATAGTAGCCTTTAATATTTACAACAACATCATTAAAAGCTTGTGTTATGCATATGTGTACTATTCTGTCAAAGCCACTTATGAACTAACCTTAACAAGGGAGGTCGGTGTAAGATTTTTCAAAACTTAAGAATCCATACAAAAGTTGAAAATAGAGGGATGCAACTTATGTTTCGTCAAATCTCAGCAGAATTGGGTGTAATTTCCCCTTATCCAAATTTAACAAAAATGAATGCTATTCAAATAATATTAATCAAATCACTTTTAGCTTAAAAAAAAAGACACACTGTACAGGGATGAAGAAAAATGTCACAACGTCATCATAATAGTGAAGGTGAAAATTAGATCAACAAAAAAAAAATAGTAAAGGTTCAAATTTTCAATGCAAATGCAACAGTTTGTTGGTTTCATCCAACACTCAAAATTATGACGAACTATTCCATATTTAAAAAATCGTTAAACATCTATATTTATCCCAATATCTCACTTAACATCACCAAACCAACATCGAAGTCACCTCAACGCAAATCCAAAGAGTGCATAGTCATGTTAAGCAGTACATAACATCATTAACATGTATGTTAGCTCATCAAATACAAACCCCCTAGTAAATTGCAAATAAAATCCAAAGGAATTAATAGCCAGAGAGGCAACGGTAGGTTGTGATTAATAGGTTGATCCATCTAATCAAGGAAGCAATTGCCAAAGTAGAGAAGGACTTACAAATACTCTCATAACCAAACTGGTGCAGCACAAAGGAAGTTTGAATTTGGAAATACTTGGTTGATACTTCCATCTTCGAGGTAGAAGACACCAATGTCATTCCCACGAATAACTTCATCATAATGATATCTCAACATGTTATCAGAAAAATATATACAATTGGTAGCACATTTCCCCACTCTATCTTGAAAAGGTCGCAACCAAATAGATGAGTTATATCCGACTACTAACACATAATCTCCCAGACTGAACTCTCTGCACCATCCCATTGTACTTTCATCTAATTTATATACATCAAATCTTGAAGTCTTGTAACAATTCTCCACGACTTCCTCTCCGTTGCAAACCTTGCGTTTGGTATAAAAGTGGAAATGCCTCACTGCCATTAATAGACGGCCATCAGGGTTCCAAACCAAGTACTTATTATGCAGGTTACAATAGCGCCACGATAATCCATGGTCACCACGGTTCGGAACCAAGTAGCCCTTATTCAGCCTAGAATGTGGCTGTTTCACTCTATTGACTCCACCAGCTAGTGTATTCATGTCGAAATCATGAAAATCGGCATCCCCATCTATAGCGTAAATCCTCCCATTGTGAAATACGACATCATGGTAGCCAAATCCATATGGTACATTTATGGTTTCAAAATCTGTCCATTTATCATCACCAGATCTATAAAAAGCCAAGTGGGAACATTTCCCATAGATAGCCACAGCCATGAAGTCTTCTTCTTCAGGGGAAGAAGACAGAACAATCTTTACAATATAATTTTTTTGCATATTGACACTGTCAACAGTATGAATAGAGCTATCTTGATCTGTATGTCCTAAAGTGTATTCATGACCATGATTATCAGGGTCATAACTAACCACACCTGGAAAAGTAGACAAGGGTGGGAGAAGAAAGTAAGAATTGGTAAAAGGATTCAATACAAGCAACTCACCATCGATTCCAACAGTGATCAACCATCCAAAGCAAGAACCGCGTATCTGGGTGCCTTGCAAAAACTCGGGCAATCTGATCAAGTTTTGGGCACGATGGGGTCCCGTCCTGAAAGTCTCATCTTCCTCTTCGAATGGTAGCACAAGCCATGGACCATTTATGTGCCTTGAGATCTTAGGCAAAGCCGTGTTCCACGATTTGCATACTGCACGAAGCTTAACATAGTCACGAGGTGAAGGGATATGCTTGGCTATCTCATCCACCAATTCTGGGTGGAGCTCTGCCCATCGGGCACGCTGCGCAGTTTCCAAAGCCATGAGGAAAAGCAAACCAACAAGGTTCCAAAAACATAGTGACTTCGCAACACTAAAATGCACGCAGTGGTCCAGTTATGCAATACCAAAAAGGACCAATAGCTTAGGAACACACGTGACCGACACATAGGAAAAAAATTTTAAAAAAAGTTTTAGCTATGCTTTTATGTCGCTGTAAATATTAGAGTGTGTTTCTTTTTACAATTTTAAATTTTAAGTTTCTGATTTTTATGAAAGAAAAATTGAAAAATTAAAACTAAACATATCCTTAGTTTCTTTCAGTTTTTTAGCCTATTTGGACATTATCATTTTGGTTGAAAGTGAATTCTTTTTATTAAGAAAAAGATTTTTTCATATTTTTTTATTATGTTTTGGTAAAGTTTTGAAGTAAAAGTAGAATCCCTACAAAAAGTGTAAAAAAGAAAATCTTTTTAAGAAGCTATAATTTCTATTTTCTGAAAAAAAATATTTTTTATAGCATAAAAAATATGTTTGTTAATAAATAAAAATATTTTAATATTATATCTAAATATCAACTAACTTTATATTCAAACTTAAAACATCTTTTACTTTTGTAAAAGATCTTTTTAAAATAGGTCATTTAAAAAAGATTTTTTTAGAAGAGAATCCAAACAAGCTCTTAATTCCTCTACTCTTTTCTCTTTTTTTTTCTTTTGGTTTTTGATCTCTCATTTCTCCAGTATTATGCTTTTAGTCCTTATAAGGATTTAATTTGTATACATTGATAGCGTTAAAGGCTTTTACACAATCATTCAATCATGTATTATCACATTAGTTATAATAGTTAATTCTTTTAATCACTATTTAAAAATTTATTTAAATAAAATATTTTAATTAGATGATCATGTAAAAAAAATTTACACTATCAATATATTAAAGTTAAACTATATTTATAAACACAAAAATTAAAATTTTTGAAAACCTGTAAAGAATAAATGCATATTCTAAGCTATTTATAAAGACCTAAATTTAAAATTCAGGGATTAAAAACATAATATTGGAGCAGATATGGATTAAAAACCAACAAAAAATTAGAGGACTAAAAAAATATTGCACCAAAAATTAAAATAATGTCACATTTTATTTTTAAAATTTTATTTTTTATAAAAAATAAAAAATTAGTTAATTTCAAATGTATCGTTAGATTAAAAAACATGTTTAGATTTTACAAATGGAAGGCTTAAAGTCTTGTTTGTTTTAATCTTTGGAGGACCCGAAACTACTTTTAGAAGAAGGAAGTACAATGTTGTTTTGAGAAAACGTTTTAGGAAGCATGATTTCTCATTTTTAGGTGAAAACAAACACTTAATTAATCTACCACAATTGCTTTCTGGAAAGGAGGGAAAAAAAAAAAAAAGTTCTGTCACGTAAGCTTACTGATTTTATTTATTTATTTATTTTATGCTATGGTTTTATATTTAGGCCAGGGCTTTGCTGCGGTGTGGAGGTTAGGTGCTAACAGTCTGCACTCCACAGTACAAAGGTAAAGATTGTGGCTTTGTGAAGTGCAACGATGCAATAATCACATTTGAAATACGGACTTGTAAGATGTATTTAAAAATTGGCTAAAATTTATTAACTCAATCCTATAATTAAATATTTTTTGAAAACATTCTTAGAAAAAAAAAAGCACAGTATCGTAAAATATTTTTCTATTTATCTACACAATCTTGAAATTAAGCAAAATTATCTTACAATTAAACAATATTTTTTGTATACCAAATTTTTTTTAAGATATTTCACAATTCTAAGACAGCACAAATAAATTTTAGCCTTTTAAATTTTTGTCTTTTAAAAGAAGATCTTTTGAAAAAGTAAAAATTATTTTTATGATTGGATGTAAAATTAATTTACATTAGGATGTAATCTTAAAAGATCTTCAACGATAAAAGATCCTTTAATCTTAATAATGGCACACAAATGAGCATAGAAATGTTTAAGAATAATGTAATTTTGTTTCATTGAAAAGTTTTGTTTTCAAACAAAAAATCAATAAAAATGGTATTTACTCTTTTTCTTTTCTTTTCTTTAATTATTTAGTATGCCTGAAAAGCAAATAAGATCAAAAGCTTTTATGGTTTTGCCTTTTATGAAAAGAAAAAAGGAAAAGAAAGTAACCCCAAAATAAAAAGTAGACAACAAATAAAAATAACCAACTTGATTGCAAACTAAATTGGTTTAATAACCAAGGCAAAGAAGAAGAAGAAATACTCGAGTTGGGGCCATATATAGGGTGAGTTTGGTAATACTCTTTGACTAGGTACTTTGGGTACTAAGCCATACATGACATTAACATGTATGTTAGTTATCAAATTAAATGCAAAGCCCATAGTAAATTAGAAATAAAATCCAAAGCAACTCGTAGCAAAGGCAATTTGAGAATACTTGGTTCATTCCTTCAATCAATGAAGTGTTTTTGAATAGCATGACAAATGATTAATCTGTAGCTGTATTCCACATGCGGATGGTGATTAGTCGTTTCCTCCTTTCTCATGGTAGATTGAGAGCCAAGTTAGTACCTACAAAGGAACTTCAATGCCCAAGTAAATAAAAGTGTGACAAATGGGAAACAGATAATTGGAATGAATAGTCTACCATGCAGAATTTTCCCTCTCCTATTCATAAAAGGGGCAATTTATAGGGTTGAGCTGGCGTGTACCACGTATGAAACACCGTTAAGAATGTCCTTTTAGATGTACTATCATTAATGGAGCCTATCATCAATTTGGATACCACCTTTCAAGATGAAGAGGGGAATTATGTTAGCAATTTCATATATTATACTGATAACTTGCCGAGACGTGAGCTGTTTTATGGGGAACATTATTTTCGTGATCTTAGGCAAAGCTATGCTCCACGATTTGCAAGCTGCACGAAGGCTAACATAGTCAAGAGATGAGGGGATGTGCTTGGCTATCTCATCGAGGAATTCCGGGCAGAGTTCTACCCATAGACCATGCTTCACGATTTCTGAAGCCATGAGCAAAAGCAAACCAAAAAGATTCCAAAAGCACTGAATAAGCCTCAAAACTCGAAAAACTTGGTGCTCTATTTAATTTAAGCAAATGCCAACTGGACCTAAGTAAACCAACTCCTAGTTAAATGCTAGTTGTTTCCTAAAATCAAGCAGCAATTTACAATTACCATATGAATATCATTTATGTCAAATTTCATAAAAATTTAACAGTAATAACAACATAATCATGTTCTTATTAAATTTATTTTAAACATATATATTATGTTAATTTTAATGTACATAGAAGTTATACCAAATGATTTTAAAATAATCTGAAAAATTTATATATATGATATATATGATGTAAGCTTCTAATCCAATGATAAATTTCATAAAAAATTATACTAATAAAAAGTTATTGAACGGTGTAATATTTGTCTAAAATAATACTGATATAACTTGATCTTAACACATAAATTTATCAAATAATGAAAAAATATTATAATAATTAACCTATTGGCCTACCTATTTGTAAATATAGATGTTCTATTTTTATATTAGATTTGGCTCTAACTAAATATTAAATATATTATAATAATCAAACATGTTGGTCTCTCTATTTTTAAACATAGATATTCTATTTTAATATTATATTCATGTATAATCAAAGATATTATATTAATTAGACTAGTTAGTCTCTCTATCTTCAAACATAGATATTCTAATTTTATATTAGATTCAACCCTACTTATTTATCTTTAACATTCAAAATTTTAGGATAAATAAAGTCTCAATCTCAATTTCAATCTTCAAAATTAATATATCATTTGATTAAAAAACTCATTGATAATTGATGACTGACCCACTAAATCTTCAAAATGATGCAGTTTTGGATAAGTGAGCCCCTAACCTTTTAAAACAACCTAAGGCTCGGGTTTTCTCATAGAAACCAGAAACCCTTGGTTCCCAAACACCTTTCCTTTCTCAATCCAACCTCAATCCTTCATTCTTCAAGGATCTAAGGTAAGAGATTTATGGGTTTTGTTGTCTCCATCTTCTCTATCTGTCACATCTGAGCACGCTACATTTTGTCGTTCCCAATGTAAGTATAACACCTGACATGTAGATATTGTTCGCTTTGGGGCCTAACTGAGCGCCCCTCACAGATTTGTTCTTCCCCCTTCCAAGGGGAAAACACGT